>JAJLTX010000051.1:0-95736 GCA_030568365.1 Myxozyma kluyveri
TTGTAAATGGTGGATCCGAGTCACAATATAGATTGCGTTTTGTGTGATTACAATCCGATGAAGACCCGAAGATAACATGGTGAAGGGAAGCTGGCCAGCAAAGCTGGGGCAGCGTCTTCACCTATATATGTGCTTTACTATACTACTATGCCTAATCCGGCGTGGTGTTCTGCTGCCATCCGGTCAGCTTTACATAATACAAGTCCCTTAGAAGTCGGGTACATACATGCTACATCTTGGCGTATCTCGGTATCTGCCAAGCATATACGATATATTTGCGGAAATTGAATACGATAGCAGCTGCAGGGACAATAATGACTCCATGGTATTGCCTGGCATATACGAAAGACCTATGTCGTGGCCAACAAATTTTAGAGATCGTGGCTTGTGTATAATGCAAACAAAGAGGCAGTCCTTGAACAGCAGACAGATACAGAGTATACATTGTTCGCGCTGCTTATGCTGTATACTGTAGTCTGTAGACCAGCCCTCCATTCGCTTATCGAGGAGTTATCGCGTGAGTAGCCGATGCGATTGCGATCGACGAGCGCCTCGCGGACTCACGGAGGAACAGATAACTGTCCGGCAGCGCACATCTATACTCATAATAATCATATAGAGACTAAATTGATATAATTACAGTATTCTATCTGTGCTGTCTCCGAGAGTGACAGAACGCTCATCTGTCTATATATATATACCGCACCGTAAACGAGCCAAATTGCATGCGTGGATATTGAAATCCACCGTTCGAGCAGTTCGTCGAGCAGAGACGATGGCTACTTTGAGGGCAGTGGAACGGTGGATTTCAATACAGTATATCCACGCAGCACTCCAGGAGGCGCTCTTCTCGGTCGACGGCGCGACCCTCGGATATCCAGCGGATAAATTCGCGGTTCAGGCGCTCAGCGCAGCAGGCCAGCAACATATCGTACGAACGCCGAGACAGGGCGCGCTCTGAGCGGTCCAATTTGTCGTTTGTTAATCCGCGGCTGAGACCCGCGCCTGCATACTGTGGTCATTATTCAACGGCCAGCCAGTCCGCGCCATAGTCTATTCGTCTCGGTCCCTGGCGACGGCGCGGCAGCATTTCCGCGGGCTCGCGAGTCGCGAGAATTCACGCGCCCCAGCCAGGACGGCAGTCGGCAGAGACGCAGACGGGAGCAAGCAGGGCTTACTTACAATCAGTAGATATATACTATCGATATCGGGCTGGCTGATAAAGGACAGCCGATCAGCCCTCGCGCACTCTAGGTTACAGTGCCAGGCTGCCAGCCACGCCATGGGCAGCGTGGGCAGCATGGCTCAGTGGCTCATGCAGCCCTCAGTGCCCCGCCTCAAACGCCGAGCCCGGTGCATATTGCACTTTATTCGGGCGCCGGTCCCTGCGGCCCTGCGGTGGCACCGTGCTGGCATTGCCCAGTACCGCCAGTGCGCTCTGCTTGTGCGTCTTGTGCACTGTGTGCCTTGGGCTGGTATTGGCTGAGATTGCTCTCGTGCGCCCGCCCCGCGGTCTCCTGGAACGGGGCACTCCGCCGCCGATAGCGCGAATCTTCAGAGGCCTTGTTTTGCGGCCTGGCGGGCGCGGCGTGGTCTTGGGCTGAGCTGCAGGCTTGCAGCTGTTGGGCGTTGGGCATTGGGCATTGGGCGGCCACAAGCGCACGAGCGAACGAGCGAAAACGAGAGCGGCTCGCAGCGCCGCAAGGCTTTGCATGGACAGTCGTCACTCTGAACAATCGCACGCAGTTCGCACGCGATATCATCACGGCTTTGGCAGATTGGATCCACGCCCGACCATCAGCTGCAGAGTGCTGATTGCGGTCAATGGCGCGATCGAAGATCTGCCGATGGGGCCTGCACGATAGTTGAGTGCTCGCGTTAAAGCATTTCCGCGGAAGCTCTGACGTCCACGTCAAACCTCCCCGCCTTTAGGCACAAATGCGCCCATGAACGATACCCGACAGGCGAACTGGCTCGCACTAATGCACCCAAGTCCTGCCCACAAGATACCTTCACTATATACTCTATTCTGACTCCGGCAACCTGCGACCTGTGACCTTAATCCTAAGTGTCTCGTCTTTCATGGTTCCGCACATGCCCTGTCTCGACTCAACTGATAAGCCCGACTGCCTCTATATCCTCTGCATTTAAAGATGCCTCCTGGCCCGCGTTGGCCATGTGTAATACCACCTGGTCCACCAGCGTGCTCTGCCGTCTTTGTGTCTACAGCTCGTGTCCGTCCACTTTCACGAGTATCTGACTGGACTAGTACATCCGGACGGTCTCCGCGTCTTCCGATTGGAATTGCTCGTCTAATTCGCATGGAATTGAGGCCGAGGTATGCTTCTTCTCCGTCTCGCGACAACTTGAGAACCTGTCCGTCTTTCTTCACGAATTCGACCTAACGCTTTTCAACCAGGAACTTTACGATACTCAACCATGGACTCGAAACTCGAAACCACCAGCTCGGCTTCGGTCAGTAGTTTAGAGAATGAGAAGGCTGGGGTCAAAGCAGACGTCGCCGTCAAGTCGACATCAGCATACATGCTTCATTCGCATGAGACCATCTTGAACCGTATGAAAGAAAGCGGTGAGATAGATGACGTTATCGCAATGGGCGAGGCGGATTTCTTTTTTGACAAGATTGACGACATGTCCGTTGAAACAGCACTCGATGTTCTCGAGTACATTGTGCAAAACCACGACACCGACATTAACTTCCCTGCCAAGACTCTTGACCGTGCACGTCTTCTTCTTGAGGGTGAGGAGGCATATGGTCTTGGTCCTCAGCTCTATAACCTTGACCTTCGTCTTGAGGCTTCGCTCATGAAGTATCACTCGCCGTACCCCGAGGTTCGATCCGTCTGTTCTCCAACCGACGATCCTACAATTCCTGTCGAGACTTTCCGTGCATACATGATTGGAATTTTCTGGGTTATCGTTGGCTCTTTCATTAATCAACTTATGTACTACCGTCAGCCTCATTTCTCTTTAACATCACAAGTTATTCAGCTTCTTCTTCTTCCATGCGGTCAATTCTTTGCTCGAGTAATGCCACACAAGACCATCAAGCTTGGCAGATTAAGCTTAAATCTTAACCCTGGCCCATGGACTTTCAAAGAGCAAATGTTTGCTACAATTATCACAAACGTTGGTGCTCAGAATTCAGTATGGGGTCAATATGCTCCTGTTATTCGTGAGAAGATGTTTTACGGTCAAGAGTGGGCTAACTTTGGTTTCTCAATTTTAATCAATGTCATCTGTCAGTTCTTTGGTCTCGGTGTTTCTGGAATTTTGCGCAAGTTTATCGTTTATCCTAGCAAGGCTGTCTGGCCTACCTTGTTACCTACTCTTCAAATTAACAGAACTCTTTTGGTTCCCGAAGAGAAGCGTACAATCAATGGATGGTCGATCAGTAAATACAAACTTTTCGTCATGTTACTTGGACTTTCCTTCATCTACTTCTTCATTCCCAACTACCTCTTTACTGCACTCAGCACTTTTAGCTGGATGACATGGATTGCTCCAAATAACAGAAACTTGGCTTTCCTTACTGGATCTCACACTGGCCTTGGAATTAACCCAATCACTTCCTTTGATTGGTCAGTTATCAACTACTCCAATCCAATGGTCGTTCCATTCTTCACAATGGCTAATCAGTACATTGGTACCCTTTTGGGAACTGTTATTCTGATAGCTCTGTTCTACTCCAACTTTAAGTTCACCGCATACGTTCCACCCAACACTAGTACAATTTACGATCGTTTCGGAATGTCGTACAATCTTTCCAACGTGCAGACTGACAACCGTTTTGATTTGAACAGATATATGGAATACTCACCTCCTTATGTTTCCGCTGGTTACTACATGTACCTTTGCGCTTCTTACGTTACATACACTTACGTCTTTGTTGACGTAATCTTACAGGAGCGTCACACTTTCAAGTATGCATTCATTGACGCATATCGTCAAATTAAGAACCGTAACGTCTCACAATTCGACCGTTACCGTGACTCACTTTCAGCTCTTATGCGCAATTACAACGAAGTACCTGACTGGTGGTTTTTTATTATTCTTGGACTTTCATTCATGACTACTCTTTTAGTTATGCATTTCTATCCAACAACTCTTCCATTATGGTGTGCTTTTGCAATTCTTCTTGTTGCATTAGCAATGTTAGTTCCTACTATGGTACTTTATGCTACAACAGGTTTCTACTTATCAACAAATAACTTGGGAACTATTATTGGTGGTTATATGATTCCTGGTAATGGTGTTGCTTGTGTATTTACTCGTGCGCTTGGATTCGTGGTTGAAGATCAAGCAGAGACATATGTTGGAGATCAAAAACTTGCTCACTATGCGAAACTTCCACCTCGTGCTGTTTTCCGAGGTCAAATTGCTGGTACTATCTTGACCATCGTTGTTACTGCAGGAGCAATGGAAGTTGCACATGGCCTTGAAGATTTCTGCAGTTGGGATCAAGGTGCTCGCTTCTATTGTGCTTGGTCACATAGTATTTATTCAGGTAGTATATTATTCGGTGTCATTGGACCCGATCGTACATTTGATACATTGTACCCAGCCATGAAATGGTGTTTCTTGATTGGTGCAGTAATGGCTCCTCCGATTTATTTCATTCGTGTTAGATATACTCGTTATCTTCGATACTTCCATCCAGTTTTAGTTCTCGGAGGAATTAATCGTTTCGGATCCAACTACAACTTATCATACTATACACCCGGATTTTACTTATCATTTGCATTCATGTTTTACCTTAGACGTCGTTATCTTGCATGGTGGTCTAAATATAACTACATTATTTCATCAGGACTTACCGCAGGAATTGCATTTTCAGGTATTCTTATCTTTTTAGCACTTCAATATAGACCTGTTCATCTTAACTGGTGGGGAAATACTGTTCAAACTCAAGGTGTTGATGGCAATGGCAATATTGGTCTTTACGATATTCCTGAAGTTGGCTATTTTGGTTTAGCCAACGGCACTTGGACATAATCTTATAAACTCCTAATGGGTTTACTGTAAAAGCGAGTTTATTACTTATCATTAATTTTGTTTGTAATTGTGAAATGTGATTTTATGTTTTCTTATGTAATAGAGATTTTGTATCAATGAGATTAAATTATTATTGTATATGCCATTTGGTATCACTATAAACGCACAAAAATAAAACAAAAAAGAAAAACAAGTCCATATTAAAAACTTAAGGGTAAATAAAAAGCAAAGAAAAATAATACAAGATATAAATATCTAAACAAATGATACAATCAAAAACTTTCAATAACAGCCGATAAATCTTTTCTTATACGTAAATCTGAATGATTTTCAGTATTTTCAATTTCGAGACCTTTTTCATTTGCAAGATGAAGTAAACAAATGAAGCAGAAACTTGTTGATAAATCAGCCATTGCTTTTGAAGAATATTTTGATTTCAAATCTCCAACTATTTCTGAAAATGCTCTTTCTTCTTGGTCTAGTTCAGGTTCTGATTCTTTAATTGGCGCCATTGATCTTCGTTGCTGATTCTCTTCATCATAATCAAGCGACTGCCAAATATTTTCTTTTAACTTTCGAACATCGACCTTCTTTGCAGTACGCGCATAGTTAATATGCTCTTGTTGTAGTCGTCGATTGTTATTCATAAGTAACATACTACCAAATTCAGATTCTTCCATGCCGTCAAGTTTTCTAATCATTGTTTCATTGCCCTCTGCAATCATGGTAGTGCTTGCCATTCCTACATCAATTGTTGATGGTCCATTTGAATTTTCTGGACCTGATCCATCAATCATGTCAAGATTCTCCGCTGCATCAACAAATGACATGTCATCTTCACCACCGTCATTACCAGCTTGATCATTAAAAAAATTGGCATCATATGTTGCAACATTAGCAGGTGGTAGATCATCATGATCTACAAACTCATGAGCATACTCAGCATACAAATCAACTTCCTCTTCATCATCTCCACTTGCATTGAGCGTATTCGATTGCTTCCTGATTACATCATTAGGAGAAACAAGGACAAGATTATTTCCATTTTTAGCAGTTGATTCGCCGAGTTTAACAAGACGCATCCGAACTTTTGGTTTTAAGAATAATCTGAGAAGTTTCTTAGAATTGAAATTATAATCATCAGGAAGTAAATTTCTTGTCTCGGAACGCCATTGTGATCGGGGTAATGATATACTACTTGGAACTGTATCTTCAAATATACTTTCTTCATCAACTGCATGATCATCGTCAGTAAAATTAATGATAAGCTCTTCTTTCTTTTTGGTTTGACGAGTTGACGGATCAGATTTCTTAGCACCTTCAGCATTTTTATGCAATCGATCAATCTTCCAATGTTGTTGAGCTCCAGCCCAGTTCTTTTTAATTGATTTGTCAAAATATTCAAAAATGTTATCCTCTTGAGCATCTTGTCCTTTAAGGCCATGTGACAATTGAAGTCGATAAGTAGATTCAGCACCAAGATCATCAATATCGTCAGCATCAATACCATTAACCATCTCCGTAGGATCAGGTATTTCTGTTCCAGCTTGAACACCTTCTAGCCACATGTCACCTCCATTACCGAATTCTTCGGCACCTCCAAAATCATCATCATCTTCGTTTGCTGGTGGAACAAAATCATCATATTCTCTCATTTCATCATCTTCATTATATGTGTTGACAGTTTCGAAATTATCTTCAGGATCCATCGAGTTGAGAAATGGAATATCAGTCGGGACTTCATCGGCATTTGCGGGGAATTCAAAGTCTTTTAATGAAGGGCAGATAAATTTTGAATCAAGGTCAGTAAGATCGCTGAAGTACTGGTCACGTAGATTAGCAAGACTGATCTTGATGGTGTCATGCTGCTCGGTTGGTTCCTCCTCATCAGCAGCGTCAATATTAGCATCTTGACTTGTATCGAAAATAACTCTACCAGACTTGTCGACAGATAAGTTATTCAATAACATTCCCTTCGCACCACCTTTATCGAAATCTGCGGTAGCTTTCTTGAATAATGGATCAACATTAAATTCAAGGTCCAACTTCTTCAACTGAATAGCAGAGAAGTCTTTAACTAAGGTAGCATCATTGCGAACTCTTTTAGTCTTGCGTACTTTCTTTCCTTCTTCCTCGTCATCGTCTTCATTACTACTATCATCTGCGTCGTGCTCACTTGTGCTGGATCGTTGTTTGGAGTTGTTGTCGGTCAGGCCACTGAGAAGTTTTCCAGTTTCAGTCGCAACTGAATCAATACGCGAGCTGTAGATTTTGACACAGCCATCAAGAGTACACGAAGCTTTTTGGAAATTGATGCCATCACCTTCTTTGAGTAGTGACATGTCATGAAAGTAATCGATTAAAGCAAAACTCCAACTGTTGGTGGCATTGATTTTCTAGAAAAGTTAAATTAGATATGCTAGTGATCAAGTAAATATTGTAGCAACATACATTATCTGTAGCAAGCTTCATCCAGTCCTCGAAGTTTGCAAGCACAGGAACTCGGGGTGTGTTGGTACCGGAGGAGTCGCCGTCAGGCCGAAGCGGAGTTGAGATTGAAGCAACGATGTTACGGTTCATTTCCGTGAGTGCTTGACGACGATTATCGGAGCGCATAATTTTCTCTGAAGAGTCATCATTGATTGTCAAATTTCCTGCAGTTGAACCGTAAGAGAGTCGTGAAGATTTAGTTGGTGATAATGTTGTTTTCTTCGATTTGCTGACGCCCCTCCGTCCTCGAGAAGCGGATGGTGGAGGTGAGGCGTCGTCGGCCGGAAGATAAGACTGACGCGGCATGGTCGCGCTTATCAAATATTCAGCTAATGTTGCGCTGAATTCGTCCGCGAAGAGTGCTGCTGCTGAAGTGGGGTGAGTGGAGTGGTGAGCTGAGTAAGTTGAGCCGCGACGCGATGAGCAGCTGGGAGTTGGGTGTTGACGTTCTGTGGTGAGCGGTGTTGGCATGGCAACATTGCGCGCCGCACACTCCGGGGCTCGCCAGTCACGTGTGCTCTCGGGCTTTGAGCTTGCCTGCATGGCCTGATGGGCGCCTCGGCCTTTTGAATTTGGAAGCTGAGCTGCTCAAGCGCTCAGCCCCGCTACGTTCGACTCTGTTCATTTCGGGCTGCCCGGAGGGTTTGTGGGCGCTGATTCGACGGACAAGAAACGCGTTTACTGGCAGCAGTGTGTTGCGATCAGTGCCCGGGACTGCCTGTGAATCCGGTAACCAAAAGAGATGGTCAAGCAAACAGAGTGCCTACTGCCTGGTCGTCTCGAGCCCAGCGTCTGCCTATAAACACGCTTCCTTCGCTGGCTTAACTTGCTCGTCCTCATCGCTGCTCTGCGGGAGCGCGCGATCGGTGTGTGTGGATCGGGGCCTGCTTGGCCGACGCTGCTGCAGCCACCGCGGCCTCGGCGCGCGTTGGGAGTTTTGCCGACACGCCGTACCAGCGCGATGATCGCCGCCGAAAGAGACGAGCCCGACAAAGTTGGCAGCACCTATCAGCGGCTTCTGCAGCGGTTCGTTCGTGGTCTACGCGTGTTTTTTTGGTGCTCTACGCGTGTCCTGCTCGTGTGGTCTGTCCAGTTATCGTCACCGCCGCGCAATTGGCCTCTGACTGTCGGCAGCCACCATCATGGCCGTGTCCGGGTCCAGGTCCAGGTCCACGTCCCGGCGCGTGCCCAGCGTCCTCCGCCACGTCCTGGCAGTGGCCGTGGTCTTCGCTGCATTGGCCTACTCGCGATACATTATATCGTCGGCGTTCACTGGAAAGACGCGCTTGCAAACTTCTGCCGCTCAAATATTCGCCGACGATGGCCTGACGGTAAGTGCAGTTGCTTGTATAGATATAAATCTGTGCCACAAGCCTTCAGCTGCTAACTCTCAATTACTATAGTGCGATGACGTGCGCCGTGCGCCAGACCAGTGCGAATTTGTTCGAGCCCATTGCGCAGATGCTGTTCCGGGACTCTTCAACTACATCGAGCTATATTACTGCACTTCTGTTAGCCTGCGTCCTCTGGTATTCATTTTACTCGCATTCTGCACCGTCGCTATCTTTGTTACAATTGGTATCACTTCTAGCGATTATCTGTGCCCCAATGTCAATACAATCTGCGATATACTTGGAGTCTCTGAGAGCTTGGCTGGTGTCACGTTTCTCGCTTTCGGAAATGGCTCACCGGACGTGTTTAGTACATATGCTGCAATGAAGGCAGGCAGTGGTTCTCTGGCCATTGGTGAATTAATTGGCGCCGCCTCTTTCATCACTGCCGTTGTTGCTGGTTCCATGGCTATAATCTGCCCTTTCACAGTACCCGCTGCTTCATTCATGCGCGATCTATGTTTCTTCGCTGCTGCAATTGGCTTCGCCATGTTCTGTCTTCACGACGGTCGCATTGAGCTATGGGAATGTGCAGCTATGGTTGCTGTCTACATTCTATATGTCATTTTCGTTGTCGTGTGGCATTGGGCTTCTACCCGCAATAAAGCAGTTTTTGACACTGAAGATCCTTTTGAGCAGTTCACACCGGTGCCCGGTAGTGCACCCGCGTCCGCAGCTCCGTCCATCTATATTGAAGGCGTCTCCGAAGACTCCGAATCGACTTCTCTGTTGGCAAGTTACGATGGACGATCTGATGATGACGAGAGAAACCTTGGTTCGTCATCTCAACAAGGAGAAAATTCTTCCATATTTGAAGGCATTTCTCATGGAATGAGATTGCCCAAGTCATGGAACGTTGCTTCGATCGGACAAGGCGAGCCGTCAGTTCCTACGGGTGCTCCACATAGAGCTTCTCTTGTTGGTGCACTTGATCTCCGATCAGCTGTTCAACAAAGAAGTCGTGATCACAACAGAAGAGCTTCTTATGATAGTATGGCGTACGGTAGTACACGATCTGCGAGTCACAGTCGAGCGTATGATAGTACTTCTCGTCGTAATTTGCGACATCAGAAATCATATTCAGAAGCTATTCGCCATTCTGGGCGCCATTCATTAGCTGATAAGATTGTTTTATCTGGTGATAAACATGCTCCTGGCGTGACTATTTCTCCATCAACGTTACAAGATCCTGATCTGGAGTATTTCAGCGAGGGGACTAGGGTCGCGGATGAAGCACAAAGACGCAGCAGACACGCAAAATCACTGTCAGATTCTCGGCATGCGCATTATCGTCATGAGAACTCTCAGCAATCGCAAACTCTTCCTGCTTCAACATCCAATCGCAGACCGAGTCTTTCGGTGGTAACAAATTTGCCAGTTGGCACCCGGACGCGCACAGATTCAATATCATCGGCATCTTCAGCTCTTAGACCTACGAATTCAAGAACTGGGCGCTCGTCTATTCGTTCAACTGGTCCTACTTCTTCAAGATCTCCGTCTCCTTTCGATCGTTTCTTGGCGTTTAGGCCGCGTGCGGATTTATATCGACCACCCGAAGATGTACATCATTCTCCTGATCATGACTACGATTTGACTCGACTTAACACAAATACATCACAACAAGACGAGCACACAGCTTTACTATCACCATATTCAGCTGCTCATAGTCATCATACTCTTGAGGTTGGCGCCGTGGGTGTAGCTGCTCATGAGACTCTATCAGATATCTCAGAAGGCGATTCGTATAATTCAGCAGACTACACGCCAAAAATCATGCTTTGGATTACTCGATGGACCGGAATTCTACCTTCTACAATTCGAACATTTTTTCCAACACTTGATGGGCTTAGCCAAAAAACCGCTTTAAATAAATTTATCAGTATTTTGGCTGTTCCTAGTGTTTTCGTTCTTACAGCAACTATTCCTGTTGTCGAGATTGATAGATCGTTTGTTGAGGATACAGATGAGGTTACGGTGGAAGCTGAAAGCAACGAGGTTTCTAATGAGAATTTGACAGATACGGCGCATAATACTCCGACTTCTCACGCAGCTGACACTTCACATGAGCGATCACATAAAGGATTACGATTTAAAGGGTGGGATAAATGGCTTTTATGTATTCAATGTTTAGTAGCCCCAGTTGTGGTTTACTTTCTGAATATGTACGATGATGAAGAACTGGGTAGACATCTTATTTTTGCATTTATTGCAGGACTCGTACTACTCATACCCGTTCTTCTCTTTACTGATTCTAAAAAGACACCAAACAAGTTTCTTCCATTTCTTTGCATTATCGGATTCATTATTAGTGTTTTATGTATTTCTGCCATTGCTGCAGAAGTGGTTGGAGTTTTGAAAACAATCGGTTTAGTTTTTGGAATCAGCGATGCAATTCTTGGCTTGACGATTTTCGCATTGGTGAGTTTAATTTGATTGCCATTTTGACTGATTTCGATTCTAATGATTTTACAGGGTAATTCACTCAGTGATTTTGTTTCAAATGTTACAATTGCGCGGATGGGATTTCCGACAATGGCAATTAGTGCATGTTTTGGAAGCCCAATGCTTAATATTTTAATTGGAATTGGAATGTCAGGATTAATTTTACTTCCAGGACGAGGAGGTGGATGGGGCCATGCAGGAGGATATCAACTGGATATTAATCCATCGTTAATTATTTCTGCCTCAGTTCTATTTATGACAATTATTTTATATCTCACAGCAGTTCCATTAAATAAATGGAGATTCAGTAAATTCATTGGAATTACTACAGTCTCATTATGGGTTCTCGGAACAATTACAAATGTTACTTTGGAAATCGTGTTAGATTCATAATGCTCTTTTGACTATTTGGATTATTATTTGTAAATTATATTACTTTGTATACTAGTGAGTGGATTTATTTTTTTGTGATTTTGGTGATGTAATTTGGAATGCATTTAGAAGTGTGTATTAAAAATTAGTTAATTAGTTAATTAAATATATAATAATGAGTAAATATATTATCTTCGTTGCTTTATAGCAGATTTATGTACCGAACTATTTGAATTTGGACTTGATAATTCAAAAATAGTTAAAACTCCAGAAACACCACCCACAGCTAGATTTTTACCTTCAGTTCCTTCCCAAGAAGCTTTATTTAAAGCAACTGATGTGTTATTGCTATTAATGCTTGACAATAAGGACGGCGACGAACTAACTAATGGGACTTCAGGATCTTGTGTATCCCAAATATCAACTTTACCAGAACATCCAACCGAAGCGAATAAATTTGTTGAAATTGGATTCCAAACTGCATCACATATAGCATCATCACAATAATAAGTTGATAATAATTCGAAATTATGTGACCAATTTTCTGAATCTTGTTGTTGTACTGATGAAGATTTTGATGACAATGAGGTACGACTCATAGTATTCGAATCATCTGAAGAAGATTTCTTTGATTTCCACAATTTAACACTCCAATCTATACTCGAAGTTAAAATTTTTTCTTCATTTTTATAATTTCCTTTATTTGGTTGAATCTGTAAACTTGAAATAGGTGCATCATGATGAAATTGCTTATTTGTTAATTTAATATTTGATTTCGAGCTTTGTCTTATCGTTCTATTCGCACAATATACCTTACCATCGTCTGACCCAACATAGAAAATTTCTGGAGTTAGTTTTGAAGTTGAAATTACTGTTGGCGCTAGATCTTCAATCCTTGATGGTGGCGGTAATTTAAGATCCAGTATATCCTAAATCGCGTTAGCATGATCCATAAGTCCGTAGAATAGAAAAGTTCAAATGCATACACTGGGTCTAACAAGCATATCTAAAGACCAATTACATAATCTTCCGTCAGTACTACAACTTGAAATTGAACCAGCGCTGGAACTACCACTTGAATTCGTAAATTCAAAAGAAAATACTGGATGTGTATGCCCATACGCAAATAATGGTGTTTTATAAACTGGTTTCATATTAGTTCGCGTATCCCATACTAATATTTGCCCATTATAACAACTTCCTACTATTAAGCTCGAACTTCGTGGTGCGAATTTAGCGCAAAGTACTTCACTCTGTTAATTGATTGAGTTAGTAACATTGTTTGTAAATTGAATGCATATTATCTTAACTTACATCAGCTTCAAACACGAATTCTGGACGTGCTTTTAAATGTGTGTTCCACACTTGAACAATACCTGCTGCGTCTCTTAAACTCGTTGTATTCCGTGAATATGAAGCTAAAAGTAATTCTGGAAACTGTAATGATTTTTAATATTATTTTTGACATCTGTAATGGACTTCGCGTATAGCATACCTTTGATGACCAGTCTATTGATGTTATCGACCGCCCTTTTGACCAAGTCTCGGAGTAAAATTGTAAAGATTGTCGCAGTTGCCATCCACCTTCAGTTTCGACACTATATGCCGTTAGATAATATACTCCATTCAAGTTATTGAAATACATACAGATCTTCTGTAACTTCGGAAGTATAATCCACTAAAATATCATAATCTTCATCAAGCGATCTTTCAACAATATTTGCAGAGTATCTGAGAAATCTAGAGATTGAATTAACGTCATTATCGGCAGCCTCCAATTGTCTATAAAATGTCTTTTGAGGTGCTTTGACATTAGACGTATCAGAATCTGTAGACTGTACTTTTTGTTCTTTTAACTGGATTGGTTTCTCGATTGTCTTATGTGATTTAGATTCAATTATAGGTTCGTCGGGTGTGAATACTGATTCGTCAGTTTGAACTTCTTTACTGTAATACATCTTTGGCGCTGTAGTATTTGATATAGGCAATTGAGTAGCAGATGCAGTTTCTGGAGATGGAGGTAAATCAAATACATGTTGAATTGACAGATCACTGGCAGATTCAGTTTGTGAACTATTAAGAGATCGATATTAGTATCCATTTCAATATTTATAAATGAGAATATAGCATACATCTTAGTACCATCTGATGTTGTGGATACTTGACTACTACTAGCAGGTGTATTTTTCCTTCTAGCAAGATCTGCTAATAATTGATCAATTCCGTTTTCATCTTCAGACCGTGATTTTGATAGCGATGAACTCAGCTACATATAGTTAGCCCCATTTAAAATTCACAATGAATATTTAAATACTCACTGAATCAAATCTCAAAGCAGATGTTGAACGTTGCGGTGATTGATCAATTCTTTTACCACGAATATCATCACTACGTAAATCATTATGAATATCCGGTGATAAGACTCTTGTTCGACGATTTGGAGAATCTGGTGAGAGATGTTGATTGCGTGATTCTTTTTGTCGTTTAAGTTCTGCTAATTGTGCTCGTTTCGCTTCAATTTCTGCTCGTCTTTGATCCATTGCTGTTGATTGCCTGCCGTTTGCGTTTGTAGCTGGAATCCAGCAAGCAATGTAGTGGTTGACCAGTGAAGTAGAAGCGTGTTTACGCGCAAGAACGGGAGAACTGCAGCAGAACGCGTAACTGAGAGCCGCACTTCGATTTCTCTCAGCGCATTGTGAGCTGTAAATTCCAGTTTAACTGACGCGAAATTAAGCATACAGTGTTTAGCAGTATTCAGGATACTTAAATGCATGGTCATTTAGCTTCATTGGAAGCAATGCAAGGGTCATCAGAAAAACAGTGTACGGATTGTACTTCTTGCTTACATTCCCAGAGGTGCCATCTTGATAAAAATTGACGTTGACTTGTGATATGTAGGGGGGCAAATTGTTTTATTAAGCTAATGAGAAAGTACAAAACCCATTCTTGGGCACCAGAATAGAAACTAAGCACAAAGAGCAGCCAGCAGAGGAATAGAAGTGAAGTGAGAACAAAGCATGACAGAGAAAATCGGTAAAAATAAAAATATAAAAAATAAAAAGAAACGACAGTGATAGAATAGCTACAGCTATTCAGTACCAATCACTATCAAAGCACTATTGTAAGCAGAGACCGTGAGTCCGAGTCCCAAGTTTGCTTAACACGAATAAATCAATTAGCAAAGTTCGCAACAAACTAGGACAAGAATGTATATAATGAAAACGCGAGAAAAATAAGAACAAGAAGCGGCCGAAGGCCAAAGTAATTACTGCGAGTATATAAAAACAAGCACATCGGCAATCCGTAGGGACGAATAGAAAAAGAACGCGAAAAACAAAAGGAAAAGAACAGTCAAAGGCCAAAGAGCAACCGTCCGGTTTTATTGACGCAGCGCCAAGCGTCGACCCCACTCTTGACAATATAATGTATACTTTAGAGGAACAATATAATAAACGAACTATAACATAGTACATAACGAACAATATAATGAGACGAAAACAGTAATATTTAACCACAAGCCACAAGCCACAATCCGACACAACCGGCTATATATACATGCTGAGAGTTCACACTCATATATAGTTACTTAGTAGAAATATGTCCTGAAGCCGTAGACAGTTCCCAATACACTTGAACTAATCAACAATGGCATAGATCGCAAGATATATATCATCTCCAGTCTCCAACATAATATGAGAAATGGTATCGTAGCACTGCAACTTCCCTACGACTGTAGAAAGAGTTCTCTTTCTATCACACTTGACGTATGACAGCCTCTGGCACTTGTTCGCGTAGCATTGCAATCTTAGATTTCATGGGATCCGGACTCTAGCTGAGATCTTTGACTATCAACGACAACTGGCCTTATCCGTTGCCACTGCTAACGACGAATTTCGAAAGTTCTTCCGTAGGTCGAAACTTGCAAGTCACTTCATGTACCTCCCTAATTTCAAGCTGCTTGGTCTTGTCAACTGCGAAATAAAAAGAGCCTTAAACTTGCAAGTCACTTCTTCGACTATCTTCATTACTTCCCTCATCTCTACTGCTTTGTCCACTGTCACGCTGTTCTCTTCGCCATGTAATATATAATGCTTAACGCGACTTCTTTGCTTGAATCGATTCAACCATCCATTGCTGATTTCAGGCTTTTCCATATCTTGGTACTATACATACACAGAACAATAATACTGCGACACTAGGCAAATAAAGTATTAGGTTCAAGCTAGTCTAAGATGGTGAAGTGTCTATACTAGACTTGTTGTGAAGATAAAAATGTAATGTAGTGATAGGGTTTTGATAGGCCTCCGTTCCAGCCAGGCGACCACTCCGACTGAAACCTGATTCAAGAAAACGAGTCACGGCAGCGCGAATTTGCTGCTGGGGCATTTCGAAATCATCATCACAGTCTATACAAAGATGTCAGCTTGAGCTTCGAAAAAAGATTTGCAAATACTATACACAATATGGGAAACTCGCCTTCCATTTCACTGACCATGAGAAAACGATGAATTGAAAAGATCCTGGCCGATAATGTCCAATGACTGGCCTTGCAATTTATTAATAGTCATGGCAAGCGCCAGACGCAACGATCATTGCAGCAGAGTAAAGGAATGATCTTGCGTAGTACTACTCATAGTAATGCGAGGAGAGCGGTATTGTACAAATGTCTACTGGATATGATAATCAAGTCAAAAACTGTGGAATCCAGCAACCCAATTGACAGCAGTTTCGAGAGACATTAAATTTGACGAATTAAAGCATAGTAAAGGCAGTGAAGCTGCTAACACTCAAGCTACTGGATACGACCTCGACGTTGATGATGATAGTCATGATAATGAAACTGATAGTGATGATGAAAATAATGATCAGCCTAAAAATCCGCAGTTCGGTTCAAATTCAATTAAATTGGACAATCGTGAATCGAGCTCAAAGATCTTTAATCGACGATCAAGATCACATCAAGAAATTCAAAATGATTCTGATGCAGATAACACTCCAGACACACCACAGTCAAATGATTTTATTTGATTTTTTTAACGTCAATGCGACGGGCATTTAGTTGGCGCAGCTCTCGAAATAGTTGCGGCTCATGGCGGCGCGGCGCACAGTTGGGAGGTTGTACCAGTATTGAATAAGAGAAAAGAGCGGTTGCGAGTCTCGCGCTCCCTCCGGCTCTACTCATCGTCTCTTCCTGTGCTTTCAATTTGCACAGTTTAACCTGTACAGCGATTGGAAGTGCTGAGTTTGCGCTTTGCTATTCTATTTGCTGGAAGTTGCTTTCACATCGACAGAAATGACGACTGACGCTCCGTCGTTTCTCGCTCGTCCGCATCTCTCTGATTCACCACCCATCGATGTGTTTCGCTCGCGTTCGCTTAATACATCGGCAATCGCACCTCATGATAAGTCTCAGACTTCTTCTCAGAATACAGACGTTGATAAGGATAAGGTTATACGTCCAAAGCTTGTCAAGATGGAGTCTTCAGCACCTCGAAATGATCAGTTTGATTTTACCAACTTTTCTGCTCGAAATTTATTCCAGAATCAATCCCCACCCAATTCAACAAGGCCACGATCTGGTGGAAGTCCGAAAGTCCAGCATAACATGGTATCTAATTCTGCGCAACTGAAGCAATTGAGATTTTCTGTACCGCACACTCTACGTGAACCAGTCACGCCGGTGTCATCAGCGTCGTCCACCGCTCAATTAGATGAGGACGACAATGACTTACAGAACAACAAGCTCGACAATGGTGAGCATCATGATTCCATGTTGGATATGGATTATTTCAATGAAGGCCGTACTCAAGATGAGAGTACGACTTCTGAAACTGATAAATCATCGGCCAATACATCTAAAAGGCGAGAGGAAATCAATACCACAGTCACCGCTAGTCCTTTACACTTTAGTACCGAGAATGATGGAAGAAGTTCTGGTCTCAATGTTCTCGCGCAAAAATTAACTGACTCCTTTTTTCCGTCTCCAAAAGCACCATCGAATAGGTACTCGAGCTCGGAGTCTCGCTCTTCCATGCGTCTGACTAAATTTCCGACAGTTATATCCGATCTCAGTGCTTTAGAGTCACGGCCAGGTTCCACAGCACCTACAATGTCGGAACTAATTAATCCGCCAACCCGAACTCGTCTCATTGCTGGAAGTGAAGAATCACCAGATCCGATTCTCCATGCGCTTAACGCTTTGCAACAAGAACGATCGAAGCTTGAACGTGATTTAAGTGCTACGAGAGAGAAGTTACAGATCGCACTAAATGAATTAGAAAGCAAAAAATCAACTGCACAGGAGCTTAAGAAGACAGTTGGCCGACTGAGTGAGTCAATGTCGCAACTCTCAAGCGATCGTGATGAGTTAAGGCGAAGTATGGACCAGTGCCAATCTAAAATGGAACTTGCTCAATTGGGTCTAATAGAATTACGTGGTGACATGTCAATTGCACGCAACGAGATATCCGAACGTTCATCTATTGAACAAGAAATGTCGCAGAAGATTAGAGCGTTCGACCGAGAGTTAAATAACAGAGTTGTCGCGTATAAGTCACTTCAAGCGATTTTTGATGAGAAGTCAGGGCTACTTTTAGAAGAACGAAATAAAGTCGCATCACTTGAAGAGAAACTGGAACGGTCAACTGCGAGTTCATTTGAACAGCAACGTGAAGAAAGTTCAATGATACTGAAATCTCTTGATGAACGAATGGAAATTATGCAAGTTGGGATAAGTAAACTTGAAAAGTCTCTTGATGGACAACATGCGTCTTTACTAGAGCAGGTTCAGGAATTCTCGTTAGAGATTGAGTCAAAGTATGTACATTTGTTTTAAGCTTGAGTGCTGCACTAATATAATTTTAGATTTGGAAAAAGTGCCAGCTCCATTGAGAATTTATCTTCAGAAGTTTCGAATCACAGTACAGGTATCGCTGATCTGCTTGCAGAAGTCAGCACAACGTTACAAAATGACACCAACGAGATTTTATCACGAACTAATTCACTTGTCGGATCTTTTAATGTTTTGCAAGACGATACACGAACATTACGAGCTGATTCTCAATGGCGTAAAGAGCGACTGGAGAGTTTAGAACAAGAACGGAATCAATTACAGAGTGAGGTTGAACGACTCCATGAACTTATAAATGGAATGGAAAAGAAAGAAGTTTTGAATATTGTTGTCTCCGAGAGAGACAAATTGCAGCTTCAAGTTGTTGAATTAACTGCTACAAACAATATTCTTGAGGAACAAATCATTGCAGAGCGACAGCGTCGAGAAAATATTGAAGTATTTTACTTTTGCGAGCATCTACTAATATTCCTCTAACACTGATATAGGAGAGAAATATAAGTCTTACTCAAAGCATGATTGAAAAGAACAATTACGAGGAATCGGAAATTGTTCAGAAATTACTTGACGCGCATTCTATCGAAATGGCTAATCACGCAAAACATGCACAAGAAGAACTGAAGAAGTTTGAAATTGATAAGCAGAATGAATTGTTTTCGTTTAAAAGTCATTGTGAACTGCGATTAGAGGAGGCTGAGAAGAGATTTATGAATGAAAGAACAGAATTACTGACACGATTGGTATTTTAATCCATGCAATGTTGAGATATTTATACTAATGTTAATTTAATAGGCAAATCAAGATAAAGTTCAAGAACGAATTGATCAATTAGATCATGCCGCACATACAGCACATGAATCACTTTTACGAATTACACAACAACTTGAATCGAAAGATCGTATTATTTCATCGTTAAAGACCTCATTAACTAGAACTGATTTTGAACTTGCGCAATTTAAAGAAGGTCGCGGGTTTACTGTTGTGTCATTACCACCAATGCAATTTTTGCCGAAGATGGCTACAGCTGATGAGATCCAATGTCCAACTGTAGATGCGGTTGAGGACACTAATCAATATAGAGGTGAAGGACAGGATTTATTTGCAGAAGTTGCGAATATTGACGATACGAGTATCGATACAAATGATGTGTCGAAAATGATTAATGATATTATTAACAATGTACAGCTATTAAATGAAAGTTCGGCTGCTTCTGTAGAATCTAATGAAGTTTCTGCAGTCTCGCATGATTCTGAGGCTAATTCTAACGAGCCTGAAATGTCGACATCTACTCTTCCAGTACAGAAATCAAGAAGAGGTCGAAAACGGAAATCAAGTATCAGCAATAGTGCTTCTCGAAAAATGGTTTGTATATTAGAATAAATCAAGTATAGTAGCATTTCATGCTTACATTTAATTACTTTTAGAAACCTATTGCATCTACAAGAGTACTGGAACCACGTTTTACAAGGGTTTGAGATTTCTTTTCAAATTTTATCATTATTGGAGAAGTGGATTCTAACAGGACTCAGTCACGAGCAAATTCACTTGTCGAAATATGAACTGACGGTTCCAATCACGATATCCTGCTATGTGAATATACTTTCACTGCTACATTAGGCAATTAGATATTGCTTGTCTATTTCATTTAATTTGCGATTTATTTGCGAAACTGATCACACTTGTTTGCAAAATTGCGGGTAAATTATCTCTCTTTGCGAGTTGGAATTGAAATTAAGTAGAATAATTTCAATTTCAAGTTTAATACAGTAGCTTTGATGAATATAATGAATAATGAACGTAAATTTGCTTCCGTAGACGTGTAGGTCATGTATATCGTTAATTCAGATTGAACACGCACAAATCTACATTTTTAAATTTATGATTTGGTTTGATTGAGAAAATAATATGATATCTATTTGGTTGATTTTACAGCAATATAACAATATTCACAAATAAACAAATGAACGATATAATAACAATACATGCAGATAATGAATGAATAGAGAGATAGAATAATAATAAAAGGAGCGAGATGAAAATACAATAGTTTCTAAGTTGAATAATATAAAAAAAAAGAATTGAAAATGAAAAAAAAAAAATGAATAAAAAATTTAACACCGTTGTAATTTTAACAGATACGCCAATTTAAAAAAGCTGATAAAAGTTTGATTTAATCAATTATTAAGTAATATTACAATTATAACTGATTTTAATTTTCCATATAGTAGTTATGTATTTAATTTTCTTTTTTTTTTCACCGACCCAGACTCCCAGTTTCCGTTTCTTCATTTTCGGTTTTCTTATTTTATACTTATTTATTAGTTGTTGGTCAATAGCAATCGCAGCGATGTCTATACAATATTAATTGAATGTCTATCTTTGTTCTAAGCTACTCGCCGAGCTACTTTTTCCACTTCCATTATCATTTGTACTTGCACTTGCACTTCCAGTAACACTTGTTCTCTTTTGAGAATCACTTCCACTATCATTACCATTTCTTGAAGATGCTCTTGGTTTATGTTCAGTGTATAATGGTTGATTGAATTGTTGCATCTGAGGAGGTGGAATTCCATTTGATAAGATTGGTTGAGAATTTACGCGATTTGATGCAGATGATTGTGGTCTTTGAGCAGGTGAATTTGGATTTGAAACAGCTGCCATCATGGCATCCATTGGACTTGGACCAGCTATAGATCTTAGCATTTTTGAATGGACTTGCGGTGGTAATGAGGCTAAATCAGGTTCATTTCTCATATTTGATGTAATACCATTTGTAGGTGGCATTGGAGCGGATGACGTTCTTGGAAGACCTGGATTTGGACCATATCTCTGTCTTGGTTGCTGTTGGGGTGAAAACTGTTGCTGTTGTTGTGGTGAAGGTCCTGATTGATTATAATATTGCATTCTTTGCTTTTGTGGTTGTAATGAATGCTGTGATGATGATGGTGTTCCTGGAATTGAATTCATACGACTTGAGTTCGAGGAAATTGAATTAGCTCGTGAATGATGCTGTTCTGCAAGTGTACGTGAATCAACTGTTGCATAACGATCAGATGTATATTGAACAAGTGGTGAACCCATGAATGAGGAGTCATAATATTGTGGATCGTTTCCTGACATTGGTGATGCATTACTACTATTCGATTTACGAGGTGACATGAATTTTTGAAATCCAGAACCCATAGATACATTCGATGATGCACTTAATGCTTGAGCCTTTGCAGCAGCACCACCTTTTTGTGGTTGACGACGATTTCTTCTTGAAGTAAATGACATCATATCGACTTCACCATTCATTACAGGAGCACTGCCATTCGTAAAATAATCATCACCAGCTCCACTCACTCTCTCTCTTTCTCGTTCTTGTCTCATTCCAGGTGGTGGAATTCCTGAATATGAACCCGAATGTGATGGCGCAAGTGATGGCCTTGATCTTCGTTGTGGCTGTGATGGTCCATTTTGATATTGTAAAGATAATTCGCGTTCACGTATCGCAAGTTCTCTACGTCGAAGTTCAAGTTCACGTTCCTGTATACTGAGAGACTGCAAATTAGGAGTAGCTGATCCATTCATAGTGGAAGTTGTTGGTAATGAAGGAGAAAAACTACCACCATCAGCTGATGGTGAATTAAGTTGAGAAGCATATGCTACAACGTCAGAAAACTCTTCAAATCCTTCAACTGAATTTTGATGAGATAAACGAGGTTGTGATGATGAAGATGATGATGGCTGTACAGATGATGCAGAGGGAACAGGCCGACGAGTTGCAAATGATGAATTTGGAGCTGCAGATGAAGTCCGGGATGCTGGTTGTGGTGGACGTGGTCCCATTGTGGGTGAGAGTGCAGCTGTTGCATTCATTTTGTTAATGCGCGTGAGGAGAATATACACCATTTCGAGTAATGGCGTACTGACACCAGTTTCCTCTGCTACTTTGAGTGGATTAGAAATCATAGTCTCAATCTCCATTGGTCTGTGAGAAATGAAATCCTGGTACATCATTGACGGTCTAGCTGAAGTGGATAATTCCTGTGTGGAGTTTGAGGGATCGATGATCGATGGTGTAATGCTTTCAAGATCAATTTTGCAATTTTGGGAACTTGCGATGGATGCGAGTTCAGAAATGAGTGCAGCAACAGTAGACCGAACGCGCGGCAATTCGAGAAGTTTTGAAGTTGATGGTTCATCAAGAAGGACTGAGAGTGGTTGTAATGCAATAGGGCCAATAGAATGCTCCCATTGTTGCTGTCGGATATTTTTAGATACTGTGCATGAAAGTGAACCGGCGTCCAGAGCGAGTGAGAATGACTCTGCCATGTCGTGTACAAGTGGTTTGTCGTGACTGATGTTCGCGGAGGTTGAAGAGAGCCAGAAGTTGGAATCTTTGAGCGAGCAGTTGTCGAACTCTGCAGGGCCAGTTTGCAGCAGAGGAGACTCGCAGACCAGACCCAGGACCGCGTTCTCTGGGAAGGAACGCTCGATATCGTTTTCAATGCCAATGCCGACAGAAGTATTGACGATGATGCAGGTATGACCAGGTGTCACGACGGGCTCGATGATTGCGCCGAGACTATAGACGTCGGGAAGAGCCTTGACACAGAGAAGGACGAAGTCGTAGCCGCCTTCAGGAATGGAAGCCTCGTCGACGGCGCGGAGGACTGCGAGCGGTCAGTACGCGCACATGAAACACGAAAGACGAGGCAGACGCGACTTACCAGTCTGCGGACGGAACCGCGCGGGACCTGAGGAGTCGCCCTTGAAGGAGATGCCGTAGTTGACGACGATGTCGTGCTGGGCCTTCCAGACGAGCGCGACGTCAGCTGAGGCGGAGGCCGCGAGACGCCAGGACAGGAACGCGGCGAGCGGGTTGCTGCCCACGGTGAGGATCTTGAGCCTGGCGGAGTCCATCCTTTGCAGAGGGGCGGAAGACGAAGGATAACTGACGATGGCGAGCAGGCGATGGAGTAGCACCTGAGCTGGCTGAACTGGCTGAACAGACAGAACAGGAGCAGCAGTGGACTGTTGCCTTTTTTGGTTTTTTTTTGGCCTCAGTTCTTCGTCGATTCCCGCCGCGTCCGACGAATATGCCTGCGCCGCCCTGCAGCGCCGCACCCCTTACGCAGTTCTTCCGCTGCGCTGTCGCCGCGTTGTCCACCGCGGCCGCGCCTGCCGTCTACGGTATCGCGCTTGCCTGATTGGGCAGCTGAGCCATGCACGGGCCCGCGGGACGCGCGGATCTGCGTCTAAAAATGGCACAGACGTCATGGCCTAAACAGGCAGCGTGTTTTCTGGCGGCGCCGACTCTGCGGGCAAAGTGCTACAACTTCGTGTGTGTCTTTCTGTCCTGCGATTCACAGTGGTTTTTGGTAGTGTTTTTTGCCAGTCAGGAGAACAGTTCTTTGCTCATCTGCGCCCGGTGGTCAGGCACCGCTGTATATATGCAGAATACTCTGAAGCATGCAGGGATTAAATTCCGGCCAATTTGCAAATTGCCCGAGCCCCGCGCCGCATACATACCGCGTCAGTTCGGTAAGCTGCGGTATTCTTTCCACGACGACGCTCCACGAGTCATGCAGCGCTCGCTCGCATTTATTGCTCTTCGGACCGGCATCTTCGCTTCCGCATCTGCTGCTTTAAAGCTCTCACTGATCCTAATGCGGCCAATGTCCAAGCACCGCGACCTATCTAGGCAACTGGTCACCAGCTGATGGATATTTCCATGACTCCATTCAATGAACGCTCTGCGGCAAGTCGTACATCTTTCGGCATCTGCTGTGCGTCGTCCAATACTGCTGCCATAGCCGACAGAACACCTCGGATCCGGCCTCTTGCTCCATATATGTATTGCCCCATACTGCGTTCTTGGATGGATGTATACCAGATTTCTGCATTTGGGTAGTTGGTAGATCATGCCGGTGGTCCTTCGTCTAATAAGCGGCCCAGTGGCCGTTTAGAGCGGAGAATTCAAGGAGCAAAGTCTTCTGCGTTTGACACGATGTTCTATACACCGTTCAGCACTTGACCAGCTGCTCAACAATTCATTATACCATCAGCGACTCAGCATTCATCATCCGTAGCTATTCCAATACAGTAGACGGCAGTCTGTGCATGACTGGTATTTGCTAACGTCACATATATATATATATGCACAGAAACGCAGCGGCTCTTGATCGTGCCTATATAAGCGATAAAGTGTCTGATTAGCATCAACATTATAGCACACAATCAGCCAGCTCAGGCGCTCAGTGATTTTCACTTAGAGACTGACTCAAGACAAGACTCAAGATTCTTATGGTCGACGGCAGTCGCTTGGGGAAATGGCAATTAAGAAAGGCATCAATGGCCGACGATGACGTTGGACTGCGCCACAACTGGACCGAGCACCTCTGCGCCGCTTCTTCACGTGATTGCTCGACGTAGAATCTTGATGTGCGGCTTTCACGATCGTGTCTGCGTACATGACACGCGCTTAAATGCGTACGCGTCGAGGATGGTCTATACATAGCACCTTGACCATCACGAACCGAAATTGGCAATTATCGACATTGTTCATTGAGATTCAGCCATTTTCATGAGATTCATTTGCTGACTCGGGTATTATAAGCAAGACCTTTTTGGTGCATCTGGAATCTATTGTCGCTCTCATGCCTTCAGAAAACGGTTGAACAAAGAGGCTCATGTGCCGCAATTGAGACCAGCCTTACTCAGCCTCCGATCTATTGCAACCATTAGGGGGATATCTATTTGACTTGGCAACTTCCACTGAGTATTGAATAAACACAATTGATCGCCTGCAGGATGGTTTTCAATCAGCATTTTCGAGCAATGTTTGGTGGAGCAGCTCGATCAATCAGGTGCGTTGGTTGGATCAGACATGGATTCATTGTCCTCTGCCTATGCCACCACGTGTGTTCGAACTGTAAGCACTTGTTCGCTTTGAGTGGCCTTTGGCTATATAATGCAGTGCAACGACAACCTGGTACTTGTTTGTCTGCCGCTCCACTGAAATATAGAGGAATCGGGAGTAGATCCAGTCCCAAGAATGGCTTGGTGTTAGATACACTTTGGTTAAATCAAGCACTCAGTAGAATTGCTCCCCTGAGTCCAAACAACACTACTGACTGTAGTCCAATACGAACGATCGTGTTCATTCGCTCTGGCGTTTAATCTTATACCGCAAAATCCAGATGCTGAAAACGTGGGAGTGTTCACGCTATAAGTACAGTGCGGCCAGAGCAATAGTCGTCATTAGCGTCACTGTTCCTCCTGGCCAATGGAAACCCGTCAAATTAATCGAAGATCTGGCGGCAGAAAACGGCGCTGGAAGGGGCCAAAGTGGCTGGAGAGAAGCGCCATGTGGCTGTGCGGCGCCGATGCCGATCTGCCAGCGATGATAAAGCTGATATATATATAAGTTGCTGGTGGTTCCCCGGCCAGCTTCTTCGGTTTCTTTGCGTCTGCTGCAACAGCCAATTGACTATATTTCCATCGTAATGTCGTCTCCTCCAGCAGAAAAGCTCACTGCTCCACAGGAGCTGCCGGATCAGGTACGAAGGTCCCCTGACCATAACCGCATCTGCGGCTCTTGTACTTGTATCCGCACGGCGTCGTCTAACAAAGCCTGTTTTAGCCTCCTCTCCCCCCCTCCGACGACTCCCTCCCCTCCTCTGCACCTGCTCCGTTATCCGGTGTTCCATCAATGCCTTCAGGAGCTGTACCTGGCGCTCTGGCGCCCAATGCAACGCTCGCCTCCATTGAGGACTTCTCGCAACCCGGCAAGAACGGCGTGATCGACATCGACCGAGAGTACCGAGCAGTTCCTTCAAATGGAATGTACTTTGGTCCTTACCTACGATACACCAACATCGATCTTCAAACTGGCATGTGGTACGGCTCTGTACTGGTTGCTGTTGCTGGTGATGTGGCTCCGTGCTTTCAGATCCACCCCACAGCCGATATTGGCCAAATCGCCACTGTTGAACCAAAGATGATCTTTGTATTTGAAAAGCACAAGTTCTACAAGTATCATATCGCTGTGAAACAACTTCCTGGCAAGACCGGTCAGTTCTGGACATACGCACTCACCCATAACGGTGCAACATTAACTTACCAGTTTCTCGTCTCTGGTGCTCAAGAAACTGCCTGGCGCACAATGGCCTTTTCATGTGCTGATTTCTCACTTGGTGTGAAAGAAGAAGAACGAAGAGAACTTGGAGGTGTTGGCTATCTTTGGCAAGATGTCTTACAAAAGCATCAAGAGATGGGTGGTTTACATGTAATGCTTGGTGGAGGTGATCAAATTTATGCGGATCGGATGTGGAAAGAAATTGCGTCATTACGCGATTGGCTGACTACCAAGGGAAAACAGAATCGCAAGGACTACCCATGGTCTACTCGATTGGAGAATGATATTAATCTCGCTTACTTTTACTATTACACCAGTCACTTTGACCGTGCAGGGATACGCGACTGTCTGGCTCAAATTCCTAACGTTTTTCAAATTGACGATCATGATATCTTTGATGGATTCGGCTCTTATCCTGAGTATATGCAGGGATCTAATATGCTTCTGAATATCGGTCGCATCGCATTTGAGTTTTACCTCTTATTCCAGCATCACACTACTATCGATATGTTAAAAACCAGTCCTGATCCACTTGACCTCTTCTCTGTCACAGGTCGTGGATGGCATTTTGTGAAATTTCTTGGTCCTGCATGCGCTGTTGTAGGTCCTGATTGTCGTGCAGAGCGTGTACTAAAGAGTATTATTGGTGAAGAAACTCATAGGGAGATATTCAGACGTTTAGTAGCATTGCCGCCATCCGTGATTCACATTGTTATAATGTTGTCGGTTCCAATTGTTTATCCACGTTTGACAATGGTTGAGCATGTTCTTGAAGGCGTTAAGAGTACTAAAAGAGCAATCAATGGAGCTTGGAATATGATAGGCAAAGGAGCAAGTAAGATTGCTTCAGTTGTTGGAGGAGATAAAGCCACCAAAGAAGGATTTGAAAATGTCAAGCGTGCATTTGGAAAGAGTGGTATGATGAGTTCTGTTGTTTCTGGATTCGGTGAAGTTGATTTACTGGATGATTTAGCTGATCATTGGACTCATGAAAATCATGCAATTGAACGTGCATTTTTCGTTAGAAATTTACAACAAATTGCAAAAGAGCGTGGCTCTCGTATTACATTTGTGTCTGGTGATGTTCATTGTTGTGGTATGGGTAAATTCTATAACCCTGAATATCCTGAGAACTACCAACTTATGTATCAAGTTATCTCATCTGCAATTTCCAACGTTCCACCTCCAAGTGCAGTAATTCGGTTATTACATAACAAGGATAAGATTTATCTTCCAGAAATTAATCAAGGAGTATCAGTTGATAAATCCGATACACTTGAAGAAATGGTTGAATTTTTTGACAAGGATGTTGATGGATCTGATTTAAGTTTACATAAATTACTTGGAAGAAGAAACTATTCAATTGGTACACTTCGTGATTCAGATGGTGCAATGACATGGTCATTATATGTTCAAAAAGGTACAGGAATTTATGGTTCTTCTGATAAAACAAAAGAATATGGTCCATTAATTGTACCTCCACCTTCTGTTTCTCCAACTGGTACTGGTGGTAAATTACCTTTACAACAATCTTTGGATCCTTCTCAACAACAATCTCAACAACCTACTAATATATATGGTCCAAATGGATTAGCTCAGAATATGCAAAATATGTCTGTCAATTAATTAGTTGCATTACTGTAATTTAGTGTCGGATTGAATTGGAGAATATAGTTACTATATGATTATTAAAATTGAATAGCTGTTGACTGTCTGTCAAGGTACTTGAACTTATAACTCGTAGATGATATGCCCAGTATCGTACATGAAGAGCTTCGTCTGCACTTTGCAAGTTGCACCGAGCAGCTACTACCGTACTTGATGGTGATCGCGTGCGTGCAGCTGTCTAATAGTGTGACTTTGATCTAGAGTGTAGGTTCGTAAACTCGTTATACGTGACTGTAATTTATTATAACATAACAAAAAACACAAGCCCGGCGGGACAGTTGATATATATCGTCGCCTTTTTTTACATTTTTTGCTTTTCCAGCTGACTACACAACCATCAATTTTTAAAACATAATCACCATAAAATCCACCTTCTAACCTGTCAGCACCCCACTCTGCATCTGATAATACTTCAATTTGCGCTATCATAGATGTGTCTCCCTTCGATTGACACAATCCAAGTTTTTCCAACACTTTAGCTAATGTGATCTGCCACGCTCTTGCAGCTTGTTTCAGACCATATAATGCTTTATTCAACTTCAGATAGCCTGTTCCAAAATCGTATCCTTCTGGTTGATTAACATGAATATTTTCCTCTAGATCTCCATTCAAGAACGCAGTTACAACATCCAATTGTCTTGTCTTCCAATTAAAATGCTTTGTTAATGCTAATAGCAATCTGATTGTTTCTGGTCTGACAACTGAAGCAAAGACTTCATTATAATCAATTCCTTCTCATTGATTATATCCTTTTGCAACAAGTCTACTTTTTGCTTTGACTATCTTGTTGTTGTTGTCTCTCTTGAATGTTAGTACCCATTTTAGATCTATCAACTTTTCACCCTTAAGTAGCTCTTTCACTAAGTGAAATGTTTTGATAGGGCTTTGATAGGGCTTTTAAGTCCTTTGTCGCATTAAGATATCTTAGTACTGTCTTTCCGTCCACAAAAATGAAAACACCGGTCTCACTTTCTGTGACTCTCATGGGCTGAATGATAGCGAAACGAGAGAGCTCCTCGATAGAGTGATACTGGAGAAGCTGAAAAAACGAAAATCACTTTGCGGAAGCAAAGGGCTCATAACCTATGTAAGCCATATTGTAGTTAGGCAGTTTCGGCATTGCCGAGATAACCGCCACTTCAAAGAGCGGAGTTTAAATGAATGAGAGCAGGTTGTACTCCTGAAGAGCACGCTCGACAGAAACATTCCATGCGACGCAGTTATTTCCATCGAACTTGATGGGAATAACTAAGTAGGAGAGGGGCTTCAGGGCTTCGGAGGAAGTCATGGCGAAGAATGACGTGTTGAAGTAAAGCGATTGACAACAATAATAGACAGACAAGCCACAAGCGCAAACAGGGTGATATTAAGGTACGTAACATCCTTTACTGGTCATTAACTGAAAGCTGAAAAAACGAAATCATTTTGCGGAAGCAAAGGGCTCATAACCTATGTAGACCATCTTGTAGTTAGCCGAGCCATATGTTTCATGTAGTGATCATCCGGATTCTAGTATATATCTTTGTCTTGCCAGAAATCTCTTGAAGACAGGATGTATATCCATTATCCAGTCTGCTAGGCAAAATATTATTTGTGACACAAAAGATCACACTGATACTCTCCAACTACAGTAGCTCTCTTATAAGATAAAATCGCATCAAACAGCTGGAGAGTATCTTTCAGGGCTCATAACTGTCCAATAGTGTGAATTTGATCTAGAATGTAGGAACTCGATATATGTGACTATAATTTATTATACCATAACATAAAACACAAGCCCAGCGGGACAGTTGATATATATCGTCGCACTTACATATCTCCGTGTCATACGACCACTCAACAGCAGCGCAGAGTCAGAGCTTGCACAAGAGATGAGTGGAAGCACCATGTATAACCAAACTCCCGAAAAGAAGTCAGGGTTAGGCTGTCGGTGAAAAACCTTAGCGCGTGAAACCACGAGGACTTTGATACCGAGTAAGATCATTATCATTAAACTGCAAAAATTCAAAGAATAATATAATTATTTTATTTAATTGCTATTTGGATTATTTTTTATAAATTTATATTTACATATATTTAAAGGTTGTGAAAAGATATCAAGATGTCGACTACAGTGGAGAAGGTATGTACATTCATGACTGGATTTAAAGACATGATGAAATAAAATACTAACAGAATAATATAGATCAAAGAGGTAACTATTAATTCTCTATCAGTAGGCTTAAATGGAGATTGTTAACATATATGTTGGCAGATCGAAAATGAAATGTCTCGGACGCAAAAAAATAAGGCGACTAGTTTTCATCTTGGACAGTTGAAAGCTAAACTTGGTATGTTTTTTTCTTGATTAAATATTATTTTTATATATGTGACTAATTATGAAATAGCTAAGCTGAAACGTGAATTACTTACACCTACTTCGAGCGGTGGTGGTGGTGGAGGTATGTAGTATTCATTTAATGCGAAGTTGAATATATACTAATAATTGATGAAGCTGGTTTCGATGTTGCGCGTACTGGTGTTGCATCAGTTGGATTTATTGGATTTCCATCAGTTGGTAAAAGTACGCTTATGAGTAAACTTACAGGAACACATTCAGAAGCAGCAGCATATGAATTCACAACACTTACAACTGTACCAGGTGTAATTATGTATAGAGGTGCAAAGATTCAAATGCTTGATTTACCTGGTATTATTGAAGGTGCTAAAGATGGTAAAGGTCGTGGTCGCCAAGTTATTGCTGTCGCAAGAACATGTAATTTAATTTTCATTGTATTGGATGTGTTGAAACCTCTTACACATAAGAAAATTATCGAAGCAGAACTGGAAGGTTTTGGTATTAGGATAAATCGAAGTCCGCCAAATATTATTATTAAAAAGAAAGATAAAGGTGGATTAAATATTACAAATACAGTTCCACTTTCACATATTGATCATGGAGAAATTAAAGCGGTAATGTCAGAATATAGAATTTCATCTGCGGATGTTTCTATAAGATGCGACGCAACAGTTGATGATTTAATTGATGTTCTGGAAGCTCAAAATAGAAGATATATTCCAGTTATTTATGCATTGAATAAAATTGATTCAATTTCAGTGGAAGAGTTGGATTTATTATATCAGATTCCAAATGCTGTTCCGATTTCATCTGAACACGTACGTATATTTTATTATTGATTTATTCTACACAAACTAACAAAATATAGAACTGGAACGTTGACGAATTACTTGAAATGATGTGGGATAAACTTAATCTTGTTAGAGTGTACACGAAGCCAAAAGGACAATTACCAGATTATGAACAACCAATTGTATTAAGAGAAGGACATTGTACAATTGAACATTTTTGTAATGCAATTCATAAAAGTTTAGTTGAACAGTTTAGATCAGCTGTTGTTTATGGTTCAAGTGTTAAACATCAACCTCAATATGTTGGTTTAGCTCATGTTTTAAAAGATGAAGATGTCGTTACAAGTAAGTTGGAAATTTCTTTTTTTGACATATAAATTGATGTGTTGTGATATTAACACGCTTTTAATCTAGTTTTGAAAAAATAGGTCATGTTGTCAGCGTATACGTATATAGTCAGATCATATCAAATGGAGTTTTATTACCGTATTAAAATATAAAATACAATAAATGTACTATACTATTTTCAAAACAACTAATCAAGTACAAGCGCAAGTACAATGCATTAGTTACAATTTAATGATATACAGTGGGCTGACAACGTCAAATTCTAAACCACAGTAGCCCATTGTATTTGTTCTATTAAATTAGTCTGGTTTACACCGGCTATTGAGACTATAATATAAGCTAAATATATTGTACTGTAATTACTTACGTACCGCGTACAGTTAGTTTCTGATGTTAAAGTAGATTATAAACATGTCAAATGTATAAGCGTTTGATCGATTGCTTAGACGTAAATACCTCATGTTTAACACTTGTTTAGGTCTAGTGAAGTGGGGAATGAAGTACTGTACAGTACTTTTAAAGTGAATATTGTATTGTATTGGAATAACTCTCGACCTTGAAAAATATATTTTCTTCAATTGAAAAAGAAAAGATGAATATATAACTTATACGCTCACGAGATTCATGACTGATAGACATAAAGTGCAGGCCAAGAACCGAGACATCTCGGCGTCCATGGGTCCGATAAAAAGCAGTCGACGGTCGGAAAGAGCCGTCAATGACTATTCCCAAAACAGGTTCGAGATCCGTGCGTTTACCGGAGTTGAAGTAAGCCCTGCGTCGATGTATATAAGGCCCCAAGCTAAAGTAGTCTCACACTAGAGGCTTGAAAGAAGCAATTTGTTAAAGGACATTAAGTGGGTTGTAACCTGTGTTGTGTGTCGGATAGACAGAGGATCCACCTTGCCGTACAGTAGCGTGTACTCAGAATCAATTGATCGAATGATTGACAGCAACCAGGATAGGTCTAGGCAAGCGAGAATTGAACTGATTGGGAGTGGATCGAGAGACTACAACGACTTCCAAAGCCTTAATGATCCAATACGGACTTGAAGTTCAAGTCTGGTCTGATCATTTCCAAATTCCAATAGTGCAGTTTAAATGAACGGCCCTCACCTGTCTTTTGATAATTGTAAATTGTAACAACGGAGTTTAGTTATTCAATGACAAGACCGTGCATGAGTTGGATTTATGTTTCTAATGCGTCGGTGCCGTGGTGGCGTATTTTATTTATGGAGAGCTTTTTTGTGATTTACAGTATGAGTTCACCATGATATGTCCATGACCGTGCGTGCGTTCTATCCTGTAAAATATATCGCGTAATTCCATGATCGATGCATTCAAATACTTTGGTACCGAGACACATGAGCTTACGATGAATTATTGAACTATAAATTGATATCGGAATTCCTCCGACCGATTGGTTACTGTATAAAATATAAAAAAAAACGATCATGACGATATAATTTTACCGTTTAAAGACCGTGTCATCGACTTGATCAATTCGAAGACGAAATGTCCGCCAAGAAGTAGCAATACGTGAATTAAATACGTTGATAACGATGTATAATATTACAGACATGCGTACTACACATGTTTACTTCATTTGGACTAGAGAACTACATATATATATCATGCAAGGATTTGCGCTTGCATTGACTCAGAAGATTAGCGGAGTACAATTGCACTGAATACAGTATGTATATACTCAATTCCCTCCAATTCAAATTCACGATTGATCTTAAAACAGACACTGAAACATACCCCAATTGCGCAGAAATCAGAAATTAATCAATTAATGAAGATCGGTACATGAAATGCAAACCTCGATCGCGCCATCTTCCCTATCAAGTCTCGATTGCTCTGAACTTTTCGGCTCGGCTTCTCGGCCGGCTTCTTGAACTTCCGTGAAGCCGCACGGAAAAATCACGTGCTTTATGAGAATTTTCTCAACAATTGTCGATGTCCCAAAGAGCTGGTTGATGTCTCTCGGAGTCTTCCGGGATTTGAAGTTTGAAATTATAGACAAAACAATAGAATAAAATATACATCATAAATTTGTCGCTGGTCGAGAGGTTTAATTACATATTCTAGATTGTGTATAAAGAGTATATTTGTTGATAATAATAAAGTGATACAATGGTTGCTACAAGGTAAGTTAAACTATTAGATTGATTATCAATATCAGTGAATCTAACATTAATACAACAGACCAACAATTAGAGCATGTCTCTTTGATATGGATGGTCTTTTGATTAATTCAGAAGACATCTACAGTGAAGTTACCAATGGAATCTTAGCAGATCATGGAATGCCGACACTTCCTTGGGAAATTAAAGCAGATCTTCAAGGTAGACCAGGAACAGATGCAACGGCAAGATTTTTAGCATGGTCGAAATTACCATATACACCAGAAGAGTTATATGCGGAAACTACAAAAAGACAATCAACAAGATGGAAAGATACAAAACCAATGCCAGGTGCAAAAGAATTATTACATAAACTTGTTGAATTAAAAGTACCAGTTGCTTTAGCAACATCAAGTCATAAAGGAAATTATTTATTAAAAACTGCTCATTTGCAAGAAATGTTTAATTTATTCGGCCAACATCGTGTTCTTGGCGATGACGAAAGAATTCCAAAAGGTCGTGGTAAACCCGCTCCTGATATTTGGCTTGTTGCTTTAAAATCACTTAATGAAGAATTATTGAAATCAGGAGATATCACTGAACCAATTAAACCCGAAGAAACATTGGTATTTGAAGATGGTATTCCTGGTGTTAATGGCGCTAAAGCTGCTGGTTGCCAAGTTATTTGGGTTCCTCATGAAAAGATTTTAGAATTATTTGAGGAAACTAAGCATGATATTGTTGGTAAATATGGTGAAATATTACCAACTTTAGAGCACTTTGATTATGCAAAATATGGTCTCAAGTAAATATATAGATAGATACAATTTTATCGAGTGAATATAAAAGAAATGCATATATGAGAACGAAATTAACGTATTGAAATTATTTGACCACATGGTTGTCATATGTGTTCTTGATAGTTACGCGCATGTAAACCGATTTTGAAGTATAAACTCAAATTTAAATTTTTGTAAAAGAAAATACAGTATTTCGGTACCTGTATTGCATTTTCTCACGTGGTTAATTCTTGCAATTGCTTTTGTGTACGGTAAGGAACATGAACATCCTCGTGGCATAACGTGTTCATAATTTTATATTCAAAACACACCACACAGTATAACATGTTACACTTACACACACTGAGTATTGATTTCATCACATACGCCATTCCATTACCACGTTTCAAACACGATTTACTGCGTCATTTCTCATGTTCTTTCACTCAGTTTTGAAATATAAGTCGAGGTAATGACTTGAATATACACATGGATATCGACATTCGACACGTCTTAGTGACGCGTGTAGTTGGCGTGATTGCCATTTCGTGTTTGTTGCTACAGTATAGAGCATATATCGATAGGGTATATTAATACTCGGTGATTCTGTGCTATTTCACACTGTGCAACAGAATTATGGCACTGATAGCTCATAACTCACTTGTTGAAGTGAGTATCCGTATTTCACTCTGTGAAAACCACCAACCTGGCCACAACCGCGTGAGCGCTTCAACGCGTGGAGCAGAGTAGACCCAACCCCGTTCATTGGACCTCGCGTCTCAGTGAGCAACCTTGTCCAAAGGGATGGATATTTGCCGTACGAAATTCAGCTGCAAGACAGATCAAATTGTTTATATCATTAAGAAGATCGATGTTGAATACGAGCTCCAGAACTGGCCCACATGCATTTGCATTACTTACTCTCAACTCTCGATAGTCAATATAGTTACATCCGCTTCACAACATCCAACTCCGCCTCGGCCTCGACCTCCGCCACAAAGCCACCATAGCCACCACCAAAGCCACTCTAAGAATGATCAACGGTAGATCTCAAATCAAGCAATCAAATCATATTTTTACACAATATGCACGTTTCCAGCACAAATGCAAATAACCGTCTTGAAATCCCAGTTCTTCGGTAACCGTTCCGGTTAATTATTACATTGATGCAGCGGTTCGCCTCTGCATCCGCGGATCCTCCACACTCGTTAAATAAACGACGATGCATCCATTGATCGTATTTTCAACACGACAAACGAATAGTCAGTGCATGCCATGTAGTAATGATACAAGTGTAATTACAGTACATGTATGTATACGCAGCCGACTCGCTTCGATCATCGCCCGCTCGCTTGATCCCAACCCCCGAACCCAGCCAAAACGCTCACATGCCCATGCTCGCTAGTTGTCTAATTTGTAACCGCCAATTCAACGGTTTCGGCAGCGCCGTGCAGCCGCCATCAGCCATCTAAGCCACGTCTGTAGGGTTCGCTCATTGTAAGTTCGGCCTATTGATTATCGGTACACCCGGAAGCCCGATTATTTCAAGGTACGGCCGTACGGAGTTATAACTGTACAGATGCGTCGGTACATCAACGTCAACATCATTCAATATATTAATTATCAGTCAATATCAGTACAGTACATGCATCGGTATTTGATCCGCTACTCCAATTCGATTCCCTCCGATGTGTACCATGCTACTAAAACAGTAATTGTCAAAATATGACGCAAGACGGAAATGCTATCGGAGATATAATAAATGGTCGAATGCGGAAGCTGCACAGATCTTTACCTTAGTTGCACTATACAGTCCACAGTGTAAAAGTTGTAACACAACACCGCCCACGGATAAGGATGCTCGCAATGACGATCTCGCTGCCGCTCCTTGCTCTTATACGTGATGTCAGCGAGAACGAGCTCGCTCGCTCGCTTCGCCTATCAATGACTTGCATGCATAATGCAGTGCTATTTATCAACGACGACGCAACACGGATCATCGGCAGCATTACCGAACGACCGAGTGCAATAAATCTCACCGTACCTGGATAGCGCGCGATCATCTCCGCTCATCAAACAGGCCAGCCTGAGCTCATACAGCTCATACGAGCAACATATGCATCTGAACGCACACTTATGTACTCGTGCATGCTACTTGTCCGATGTCCCTTTTTTAATCGTGTTTGCCCTGAATTCAAAGACCACCTAAGACACTATACCCCGCTCCCCGCATATACCAGCCACAGATGCGCAGATGCGCACATGCGTTTACTCCACCAGGGACGCGTCTATTGTACTGTACGTTTAATCATTCTTTCTATAAGCATTTTGCCCACTCGTACGCTATGCATACTCACGCTCATCGTAAATGATTTACTTGCGACAGTCGTACAGCAAAATGTAAGTCATTAATTCATTAATTATTTAATGTCCCTTACATTTTCTAAACCTCGTAACCGTTACACTACATTTACTCACTCACGTACATACGCACTCATGTACAATTCATAAATAAATAGCATATATATTTGACAATTGACATTGACATTTCATTGATTTATTTATGTACAAGAGCTGAAGAACGTAATTACTTGATTAGTAAATTAATAAATTACTTCAAATTCACATTCACATTCACATATCGTATATTCAATATTAATTATTAAATCATCAATGTATTAAGCGATTTGACAACGCAATTGGTTAGTACACGGCAATGTCTTCCTACATATACAATAAACGGTTTATTGTCTATAACTGTACGGCTTAAATCGAGAACAAGAATCGAGAATTCAGGTCTTAAAGTTTATGCTGCTGTAGATCATTTCGGTGAATTTATGTCATGTACAGTATATCATTTATTTACAATTGTTGATCATTGGCTGTTTGATGCAAGTATAACTGAGATCATGCACTGCATACGTTAAACTGTTATGATTGAGCATTGAGCATTGTAAATCATGCAGTACGGCGTAGATCAGCTTATACCGATGGTCGTGCTCATGCTCGTGCGCTATACAAACGCCCGTGGTACTGAACATGCATGTATTGAAGCATGCCATGATTGTGCAGTATTTAATGTAGATTGCGGGATTCACGGATCCTTCCGTTCCGAAGAAGTGACATGATAAGAATATATAGGGAATGTTGAATTAAATTCCGCGATTGAATTCTGAAAGACAAATTCACGGCACGTCAATATTTCATTTCCGCTTCCAAATCTAACTCCGATCCAACTCCGTTTCCTAAAACAAACATCTCACAAGTTTCACATGCAATCTCATTCACCTATCACTACCTCTCTTCACATGTATATACTAAAACGTATATATTAATTATTAAAACTGAACACGTATGTTTGTAATCTTTAGATATGCGCAATGACGCTCGACGCTTTGAAAAACGGTATAAACGGTTACCAAAAAGTGTGTGCTGTGCGTGCTTGTGCTTTTGGTTTTTTATCCTCCCATTTGAATGGTACTATACGGAATTCAAGTAGTAATTGTATGCATTAAATAATTAAAAGATGAATTGCAAGTGGGTTAAAGGTGGTGTGATACTTATTCGTTTGCTTGTGAGTGAAAGTCGAGATCAAGTGAGCGTGAAGCGTGAAGCGTGAAGCGTGAAGCGAATGAAAGTGAAATTGAAGGATATTCGGTAGCGATAAGGTAAACTTTGTTTAACAAATCTAGACTATCATCGTAAAGCCGATTTCCAATCGTGAAAATTGCACATTTTCAATCCTTGGATGTTTTTTATTCGGCTATGGATCGTGAATTGGTGCGAAGTGAAGTGAAATGAAAGTGGAAGTGGGATGGTTGGATTTGATATGTGCGTATATCCCAGCACTCTTAAATGTATGTACGTGACTTCACTTACTCACACATCCCATAGTACACAGCTACAATTATTCAAATTTTGGTTGCACCAATACAGTACATGAACTTCAATTACTTACTGTAACAACAACAATGACTGTACTAATAGTAATACTAGTAGTGAATGAAACAAGAACCCCAACTCCAAAAACAAGTAACCTAATGAAACAAGAAATGAACAAACAAGTAATGAAATTTAAACCATACCCATAACCGTGACCAATAACGATACCAAGGATGAAAAAAAAGCAAACTGAACTAGAAGAGATTGAACCATTAACAAGAATCACATACGCCCATGGAAGCATAATTTGATAAACGAAACGAAACAAATGTGAACGTAAACGTGAAATAAAAATACAATTTGAATTGAAGTTGAAGGTAAAATTGAAGTTGAATTTTAATTTACACATGACAGTTAATTAAAATTTGATTTGATCTGATTTTTTTTATATAGTGATTCCAAATGCATACGCCGTAAAATGATATAATACAAATATACTGTTGGATCTCATCGAATAATGAATGAATGAATCACATATAAACTAAAGTAAAAGAACTGTTAGTAATTGACTTAATTGAACAATCAAATAAATAAAGACGTACCAAAACCATCAGGATTTGTAAAGTCAAATTCATTTTCATCATTTTTATCTTTATCAGATTTAATATTACAATTTTGATCAATAGATGAATTTGAATGAGATTTTGAGTCTTTCATATCATTAATTGGTAAATGAGTATATGAATTTGTATTTGTAATTGAATCATCATTGGTAACTGTTGAAGGAGATTGATTATTTCTTTTATTTAAAAGATTATCTAATAGAATTTGTTGTTGAGAAGATAAAGCAGCTCTGAATTCAATTGAATGACGAGTTGCATAAGCATCAAGTTCATTAATTTGTTCAACTGAAAGAGATAATCCAGCAGAATTGAATGCTTCATCTAATCTAATATTTTGTGAATTTGCAACATGTGCAACTAATCTTAAAAAATTACTTGATAAAAATCCTTCCGCCCATACTCTATCTGGATCAAATGCTGAGGGTCTTCCTGAATCTCTCATGACGAATAATGCTTCAGATCCTAAATGAAGTACTTCAGAGATATTAATTCTTGCGGCTAAACTGTGAAGCATTAATCTTGAAGTTAATGCACTCTCAACATATGAATTAATATAAGCACGATCAGAAATTCTTTGAATATCAATTAATTGCTGAGCATCATTTGACAAAGGGAATTCACCAACTGAAGAAACACTTGATGAATGTGACATTGGTGAGCCGTTTGCAAGCCTTTGTGATAGTTCCAATTGTGCATGTTGCGCAGATAAAATTGATGGATCTGTTGGTCCAAGCGATAAATTATCAAGTGTAACATTTGGTTTGTACTGAACTTGTGGATATGGATTCATATCAGGAGTAACAGTAAATGGAACAGTTGGATTAATTGCTTCTTTTTCACTACCAGTCATCATTTTATTCATTGCTTTACAAATCTTTGAAACAGTTGAACGCTCAATACCAAAAAGCTTACCAATTTCCTTTTGAGAGTGAGTTGGATGAGATTGAGCATGTTGCCAAATCATTTGCTTTTCAGAATGTGTAAGAGTTCGTCGGCGAGGTGGTGCTCTGGTTGAATGTTCATTGATATGATTTGAATTACGTCTTGGTCCAGGTAATGATGGACTTGACAAGATAGGAGCAGAAAGATCAATTGAAGTTGGAATAGGTGGTCGTCTAATTTGATTACCAAGTTGATTTGCTTGAAAAGCCGCAAAAGCTTCAATATTTAAACTTGTTGAGGAACGACGTGCACTTTCGATGGCATCAGCAGCTGAAGTTGCGAGATGAGTTGATAAGATTGTTGTATTTGGTTGCGATGAAGTTGTTGGTTCGGAAATTGATACAGGTGAAGTATTCGGTTCTTGAGGAAAATGTGGATTCCCGTCAGAAGGAGGAGTTGGAAGATTGCTTAAGTTTGCTGGAATTGACATTGGTGAGATTGCATCAAATGGAAGATTGCCAGTATTAAGCAAGTTGTTGTTGTTCGCCTGTGCGGAAATCTGATTGACACTGGTCGAAGATGAGTTGGAAGACGAGTTCGAACTACCTTGACGATGCTGCTTGGACTGTGACTGGTTCGATGAATCGTCCTGATTCGAAAACTGATTAGGAAACATTGTTGGATCAGATAGATAGTAGCCCGAGAATAGTGACAGGACAGCTTGATTTGACACTTCAATGTAATCGTGGTCTTGATATTCAGGAGAATTGTTGTCCAGATCAGCAGGTGGACTTAGTGGATGTCGGTGCGGATCGTGATGGAGATCAGATACAGTGACTTGGCTGTCTAGGTATGATGAGTCTTGATCGACACCGGGAGAAGGAGAGATGTAAGGAGATGAGCGGGGATCAGGGTCGTTATATAGTGACGGACTGGACGACAGAGAGCGTAACGGAGAGGACGGAAGTGGTACCGTGGTCGGTGATGAAGGCAGCTGTGTCGATTGTGTCGAGTCGAAGTGATGAGATGGTCCCACGTTGTACGGCAGGTGGTGTTGCAGCGGCAGAAGCGGTTGCTGGTGAAGGACGGGGAGCATCTGCACATGTTGAAGTGGGAACTGGTGCAATTGCTGGTGCTGTTGTTGCTGCTGTTGTTGTTGGTGGTGGTGGTGGCCGGCCGGTTGCAAATAGTAGTACCCCAGGGGCACGGCGGGGTCGATGTGGTGGACTCCGAGGTTTAGGGCGGATGTGGGGTAATACTGCGCGGGCATGGCGGGCTGCTGGTGGACCGCGGAGGAGACGAGGCCCAGACCGGGGGCGTAGTAGTCCTGGACGGGCGCTGGGGAGACGAGCTGGCCGGGGCCATGGGCGGATCGGTCGAGGTCGAGATCCATGGTGAGGGGCGGTGGTGGTGGTGGAGTTAACTGATGCGGTAGTATCGCGACTGGGATCAGCGCAGACAGACGCTCTCGAATCACGACGCGCAGACTCGGCAGCAGACCGCCGCGAGACGCTTACTCGGACACACTGGAGCCGGACGGGGAGCAGGGGGCGGGGGGGAAGTGCGAGCAGCAGCAGCAGCAGTAGGCGCGGCGACAGCGGTGAATCGTGAACGGGAGGCGGGCGGTGGAGTAGAGGATATATAAGTCAGACAGAAGTCAGTGAGCGGGAGAGCGAGAGAGCGAGAGAGAGGAATAGAGTTGCGGCCCAGGGCTTCCTGGCTCTGTTCGACGCGCAGAACGCAGCTCTGGTCGCTCGGTCGCCGTCTTAATTAGTGGCGCCCGATCCCTGGCGGAGCGGACCGTGGACAGTGGACAGTGGACACATGGCCGCGGTCTCACGATAGCGATAGGATCGCACGAGGGCAGTTGCTGGAGCTGCTCGAGCTGCGAGCTACTGCTACTGCCACGCCTCGAGCCACCGCGACCGACGGCGTGCTCCACGCCCGCGGACCGCTGCGGATCCGGTGTCGTGGACTGAGTCGTGAGCACCCGCGGCCCTCTCTCACCGCTCACCGCGCTCACAGTCGCAGTCGCAGTCGCCTCTCTCCGTCTCCGCCATCCACCAAAGACACTGCTAAACGAGCGAACAGAGCTGTCTCTCCTGCGTTGCTTTTTGTGCGCCCCGCCGATCCGCCGAAACTCTGTTCCAGCCCGTGCTCGGACCGCCTCAGCCGCACGCCGTACCGCTCTTTGCCAACCGCTGCTTTGCATGGGAACAGGGTCTGCGGTATTGTCCGCGGTGCAGCTGCAGCGGCTGCGGTACGGTATTTTCTGCAGCGCGTGCGGTCCTCTGCTGAACTTTGACTGCGCATGTCATTGTGATTTGCTGCTCTCTGTCAACTGCAGTTCGCCTTCTTCACCACCACTTCTTCAATGTCCGTACGGTGCAGCAACAACACCAACAGTGTGCTGCACCATCCATCTAGCTCTTACGCCCAAATCCCAACTCAGAGTCTCTACGCGCCAGGCTAACCAAGTCCAACGAGGCCAAAAGACCAAAGCTCGGCCGCACTAATATTAGTTTGTTAGACCCACTCTTCCCTCTCCCAACCTCCCTTGCAAGCGAACCTCTTCCACATATATCCCCCACCAACGGAACACACGAACACACGAACCATGATCGCCATGCTGTCTCCACCCGCACCTCAATTACCTCAGTCCTCGACCAACTCGTTTCCAGTGGCGTGTTAATCCCCCTGTCTGCCAGTATTATAATTTTATTTGCGCGCTTGCTCCTCTCACATTCAGCTGCATTTACACATGCTCACCTCGCACCTCACCACAGCACCATCATTCACCATCAGCCATCCACTATTTAACAACCTCGGACCCTGTAAGTCGTTCTCATGCACACGCATGATTCCTCCGCCGACCGTTTCCCATCGTCACCAACGCCCGTGCCTTCATCTTGATATATTCTTCAACTCCACTAAATTGCTCTTTTTCAAATCTTCAATTCCTTTTTAAGCCATTCGATGCACTCGATCTGCACTTTATTCATCGTCGAATCATCTCTTCACGTTATCCTTTTACCTTATTCGTCATTCTCCATCGTCTATATGCATGCTTCCATGCATCTATAACGTCCTTCAACGATATCGACACCGCTCTCATCGCCGTCCGGACATTTTTCCCGTCACACATCTTCATATACAACATTCCCCAGTTCCGTCATCGAGGCCGAATGATCAACACCAACATTCAACATCCAACGGGATCCCGACAAGAGCCCGTATATAGCACTTACAGTAGGTAACCTCTCACTCATGACCACCTCATCGGTCTTACCGAGGTCCCGAGTTCCGAATATTGATATCCCTGCACTGTTCACCATTTCACCGTCTTCCATGCATTCTTCTTGCCACTGACACCGTCCGTCGGCCATCGTGAACGGATACAAAAATCCTCCGATTGGCTGAACAGTCACCGAACTTCGTTGACCCGAATCATCACAGCATGCAGCCACGCATACGTTCAAATTCATCTTCATCCTCCTTGCACAATTGTATCCCTCAAGTGATCCGTGCTAATCCAGATTCGTCGTTGATACTTAGCACGGATCACGATTTGATCGACGCGTAAATACGTAACCACAACCGCTTCCCAATCCCAATTCAAACTAATGCTATGCGCCTTACTCCGGTCTATACAGCTTCGTCTTCTATATACGCCAATGCACGCGCTCCATCCATGACTTAACTACAATGCCAATGTCTTCGCGATCGAGTTCAAGTTTCATCCTATTATATTTACTCCGCGAAATAGCCCAGATGATAATTTCTTATACATTGTTATAAACCACGGATCATTGTTCGTGCGTGTGCGTGTGCGTGTGCGTGTGCATGGTTACCCCTCATTAGCATCAAAGTGGAGAACAAATCAACGCGTCCTCCGGATCCGGATCATTAGCTACGCGAATATTACGCGTCAAAGTCACGCGGTGTTTGGATCCACATTTAATGTACAGTATATCACTAGCTCGAATAATAGTTAATCCGGTGATTTATGAATCTCAACTCCGCCTGAACGACTGCGCGTATTTTATATTGCATATGATAATGTGGGGCAATACGTATCATACGTAATGTCGCAGGCGTGGTTTATCATCCCAAGCACAGTCCGCAGAATACCTCGCATGCGAATTCTTCTTACACGGAACAATTTAAACGAATGAACAGAGAGAATCCTCATTGTAAATGGAATCCCCGAGTTCAGTTGAATAGTACAATGTAAATATATACAATGAAAAAGACAATTATTCGCATTTAATTAACTCGGGAATATGTTCCGGCATCACCGGTGTCTGAATTATCGTGCAGTCCTACGATAGTTTGATCTCGGGACCCTATCGGAGATTACTCACTACACCACCTATAAGTCCAAAGTATAAAGACATGTGAAAATGGGATCGTGAGATGGTTCTCGCTTGTCATGATTTCTATAAATGATTGCAAAGATTTTCAAATTAATTTATGTATCTGTGCGTAGAAATGTAAATCATTGACACGGAAGTGTCGATGCTCATCCAATTTGCTTTTACGTTTACCCTTTCTATTTCTTCTAATCTTTGTGTTCCATGCATATGTAATTCCAGTAATCCTTGCACACATATGCATAGAATGCATGCATGTACGCTCGATCCTTCTCCACCTCTCTGATACTGTACCACTCAGCCCCTTTTCAAACTTATTTCACCTTCATGGAATCATAGCTCCGTCCCACTTTATACTGTACTCACATCACTGCATATATAGTACATTAGCGAGTCTTCCTTGCTTCTAGACTACGCTACAGTCCTGCAATGTTACTCAATCGTTTAAAAGCAAACATGTATCTAAGTACTGTACTTAATTCTGACTACTGATGTTTGATCTACAGTGTAGTCCTATAGACGAGTTGTTGACTAATTAAGTAATTTAGTCGGTTAGCGGCCGGAATTAGCCGGTTGAGTCGCGTCCCTTCGCGTCGCGCGTAATCACACAAAACGCAATCTATATTGTGACTCGGATCCACCATTTACAAGGTCGGTCCGAAGTTCTACACATGGTTCTGAGATTAATGTACGATATATAGTAGCTTATAGTAGGAGAAGTTGAAGTTCGTCGACTTGATGCATATTGTGACTTTAGCTTTAGAATGGCGTATGAACATGTGGTGGCACTGAGCACGGATATTGCGGCTTTGCAGGACACGAGGATGGCTTGTCATACCTATTGCACTATTCACCACTACCGTACTATGTAAACTGACAGGTTAAAAGAAATCTACTGTACTATATGAGTTAGGGATTTAAGTCTGGGCATTTGACTTAATTAGGAATTCAAACGGCTGATTGTTGAAAATAGTGTACGTATGTATTCTCCGGTAAGTCTTGGAGGTTTTAAATAGTTGGATGGAGCCGGAATTACGGGCCGAATTAGTCCGTTCGTGAACACGACAATGCGAGTACAGTACTCTAAATGCGATCACTGCATTGCGTCACTGCGTGTAAACTACTATACAGAGCGTACTACAGTACAGTATACATCTTACAAGACTGTACCGGATAGAATAGTGTAGAATAGTCGAGACTCAGTTTGGTTAGTCCGATGAGAGGCGTGTGTCGCATGTATAGAGCATTAGCAGAGGTGGAGTAGTGCAGATCCGCGCAGATACAGTCAGTAAAGTACGTATATATAGATAAGCCCCAGTCTACACTCTTCGGAGTTATAACTTCATGACTTCGTTTATCGACTGCTGTACAGCTAGCTGTTATAGCCGTGCATGAGTGGTTCATTTTTTAATTTCTACTGTACTGTAATACCAATTCTTCTCCACCAGCGGTCTCGATTTTTTATGGAATCAAACGTTGGAAGCTGAACGGTCGCGGAAATACAAAGTCGATGATATCGGAAATACGGTAGCCAGCGTTTATACAATACAGACATTGAATTTGCATATGATATATGCATTCAGAACTGTGGGGAAGGTATGTTACCGAAAACGCAATCTATGAGGTATCGTAACTGAATTAATTATTTAAGTGACGTTAACCCCCACGGCGGCCTGCATGCATAGGGCTACATAAAAGTACAGAGTAAAATCAAACGCCGCCCCTGCGCAAACTTCCCGTCTTTGTTCCTGACTACTGCACACATCATTCAGGATTTTATTTAACGCATGTATCAATATATCTTTTGAAGGTCGCTCGGTATTTTTTACTGGTTAATTCATGTCTTGCCTTTGACTTCTCTTCCGCCTTCTACTTTTTAATTCTTAGAAAAATTCTTGTATTGTATTTACTTATTTCTTTATACAGATTAATACGCAGTGTTCCTGAATTTACATGCTGCTACATATTGCATCTATATATATATACTGTGTGCGAGTTCAGTTGACTCGGTTACTTTATCCGACCGGTTGAATGCTTTAAAACCATTTACCAAATTTCAATAAATTCTCCATTTGACATTCATTGAAATCAAAAGCTCGGATATAATACTGATGAAACTTTAACTTATTCTCACATGTTCGATCAGTTCGGAGGTTTACGCTTAATACAGCTCCAAAGCCCTAACAGCCTACAACCGACAATCGGTAACAACGTAGATCAATACTGTATCTACTTCAAGATAAATGTAACTTGCAGTACCATAATTGGCATTAGTATAACCGTCTGTCCATCTAACCGATGATCAAAGAACTGAATCAGTGAAAGTGCATGAATACAGTACTCATAATGCAGCATGTAGCCATGTAATTGAAGTGTAGGTACCTACAGTAGCTAAGCATGTATACTGTACATGTAGATCTGATTGATTGTGTTAACAGTTATCAGATATACTGTATGATGCACCTAATACTGTAATATCGTACCAATAAAAATTTAAGTAATGAATCTGCACTGTATAAGTAGTATGTACGGCATTTATATTCCGAACAGCCGACGTATACGGTATCCGCTGCATTATCTTATACCGTATTTTATATTTAATTTATTGTTTGAAGAGGTATATCGCGGGAGGCACCGGGAGCTGATCCGCATCGCATTAATAGAATGACAGCGATTGACAGATTGAATGACGGTGATGGCTTGATGCATTTCACGCATCGATGGATTTAGATATCTTGCGATGGACGAGACAATGCGATGTTGCAGTTGCAATAACTTGAATCTCGACCATTCTATAACAGCTCCACTTTATATCCACTTCTTTACAATATATAACACTTAACAGCCAGTTATCCGCAACTCCAATCCGGCTTGGCGACTACATAAATAATTAAGTCCGTTTCCACGCACATAAAATCTACCCCCATTCTTATATCGCTCTCCCTCTTTTCTTTACACCGTTTTTCATATAAATGCCCGTACACATGTATAATTTATGCGACTGTACGCAACATTTACTTTACCTTCTCCCAATAATGAGCAAAGGGGGGGTAGACTCTTGGGCCCGTGTTTCATTGTGAAAAAGTCCTTCCGATTTATCGGTTCACTGTTTTGGCTGCTTTTGTACCACCCGACACCCACACTGCAAACGAACAGAAAACTGCAATTGCTACTATCCAAACTCATTAACTACTTCATGCATGATGAACCACAACTAAAGTACAATATATACTCTACTTGTACCGAAGCCAGGGGCCCCGATTAAAGTGTTAACGTCCAGCTAACTCCGAGCATGAAATATTCCCGATTAGGGCTGGGATATCGGGAACTGCCGGCGCCAAACCGAGAAATTGGCATCGGCCAATTCCCGTTTTAAGTCTGGTAATCCAGAACACCAACGCCGGACTTTCACTTCTATATACGCTGGGATTTTTTGTTTTCATTATTTTGCTTATATTGAAGTCTCAATGCAGATTTCATGCCGACCGTTCTCATTCATCTTGAATTTCCAAGAATCCAAGAAATTTACTAATTGAATCAAGTATATACGTAGTTGAATAGCCGTATTGAATCTCGACTCTTAAGTGCGAACGCGAACACGACGGGATCAAATCGATCGCTCGGTCAACCTTGATTTCAATACGTGATCCATTTCACTTCCCTTTTTATATTTATATTTATATTCAATTCAAATAAAACGACTAAATTGCCGTTTTGTCTGTCATTTATTGTTCCAATTGAATACCTAAATCATGCACTTAAGATTAGTCCTTACTTGTTCTGATGTTTATGAGTAGGGTAAATGAGTACTCGGAGAAGCTCGGATAACCCCTGGCTTCCCGATCGCGACAATGCTCTTACGTACGGATCACGATCCGGGATAATGGATTCAACATTTCTATTGAACACATAACCAATAGTTTGGAACAATCGAGAAATCAATCAAGCAAAGTCTTTTATTAAATAATCGAATGACTGGAATGTGAAATTCTAACCAAATACAGTTTCAAACATAGTCACTCAAACTTCAAGCATTTATATATACAGTACAACATTAAGTAGTTTACGCGATCATTTATTGTGATCATCGTATATAATGCACTTTCCTCTCTGGCATATAAATTCGGTAATTGAAATTCGGTAGTTTATCAATTATAAAATACTTGATATATATTGAATTGGCTGATTTAGCTAAATTCGAATTAGTGACGAGATCTTGATGCATGCGATTATACACCGTAAATGCTGCTATGCTTGCAACTATTTTTTAAATCTGCTAATTGCGATAGTATTTGACTAGTATTAGGCATGTGTTGTGAAGCAATTGAAGTATTCAACCAACCATTAATCCAAAGCACATGCAACACATGATCAATTCATGTATATATATATATGCAAGAAGTGCACGCAATCTGATTAGCGAGCCAAATTCCAAACGACCACACACATCATCACGGCCCAAAGTCTGGAACCGAGCTATGTGTCTTTTCGTTTCTTATTCGTTTGTCAATTGGCCGTCTGCACTAAAAGCAATTATATAGAATACTATAGTAATCTGCATCCATGCGTGTACTCTATGTAATTAGTGATATTATAAGAATACTTTGTATATCTGCTATAAAAATTAAATAAAGTTGTACGTACTAAATAAATGAAGAACAAAAACTCGAAAAGCCACTTGTAAGTTAACATATGAGTTCCATTACCGGTGATACATCCTTCAACTTAAATATCGTGCTGCCCAGACGGAGAATTATAAGACGTACAGATAACTATAAATGAATTGCAATATTAAATTCGTGATTTGTACTCTGCAATCGTATAAACTCGTACGGCTCCATGGCGATTTCATAAACTTCCTAACCTAAACTAACTTAAGTTAACTCACATGTTGATTTGAATTGATTCAATTTCAGATCTGGTTCTCAAATCTGGCAAATCGCATAAATTTTGTACAAAAATAAATAAATACAAGTACAGTACATAGTCACATTAATACAATGCGGTGATCATTATAACTCGATTAAAAACGGCAGACTCTTACACAATTCACTTGAAAATAAACTTCAACAATTTGCGAAACCTTGATTTACATACCATGAATTTAGTTTTTCTATTGTTCTATTCGCACTACAGTACACTAAAATAGATTCTTTCTTTAATTTACCAAATTATCAAAATTAATAAATGCTACCAAGACTGATCGAGTGAATAGTTGTAAACTTGTAATTGTAATTAGGTCGATTGAATAAGCCAGGGGTGCACTAGTGGCCGCCTACCGGTTATAACGCTCGCTAAAAGGCGATCACTGCTGCTTTGCCATTTAACAATGAACTACGTATTTTAGAAGTCATATTGTACTCAGGCAAAGAATACGTTTCCTTAGTTCCTAATATGGATTTGCATAATGCAAATATGCTAATCTATTGTTTATATTGCTGTAAGAACTAACTAACTAACTAATTACATCTGCTTATTGCGGTTTACATCCATGCACGCTCACAAAATCAAAACCACTCACTACAGTTTCATACAGTATCACTAACCTTATATAAAGCAAGCCAACAACTCTCTATAATCTAGAATGTAAAGTGTTACATGCAGTAATAATAATACCGAATTCTCTCACAATTATATTCTCGCTATTCGTTAATATTTTTCGGCAATTCATTACCCGTTTAAATAAATATAAGACCGATGAGCGATTCCAACTTCTCTCGCTTATCGCTTTAAATATCCATTTTGCCATTCATATCAGTCAAACACACTACTGTAAGCAACCACCAATAAATCAAGCATATACCGTATATCCTGTTGAAAGGTACCTGCATGTACATGTGCTCAATTGTTCATTTTTTACTTTCACTCGCGTTTATAAACGACATAAACGAGTTTTCAGAATTTAATCCCTATCGGAATTCATTCCTTCTTTTCTTCCATTGGACCTTCCAAATTCAATTAACACGCTGAATACAGAACAATACATTCCCGATATGATATCACGGACCTCTTGTATATTTTCCTCAACTTGTAATATATTATTGTAGTAAGATCATTCATTGTAACTTCAATTAATTCCACTCATCCATATCATGTAATATGTTCATATGACCAAATCTCGGCCGATTGAACCTATTTCAATAACTTATTAATTAATATAAACGTAAGCAAAAGCAACTCTTTAAAATTCTAGAACCATTACGGAATTCCTTTCAACCGATACGCCATACACGGCATGTCGGCATTTAAATCCACTTATCGATTCGATTATCTTTAAGATCAAAAATTGACTGATTGTGAGACATGTTGTTGATTAAATATTCGTATTTTAACTATGAAGATGGTTGAGAGGAGTTGTAGAGCGGATGAAAGTCCGCTTGGTGGGGACAGGCAGGTGGGAAGAGGACGGAGCAGCGGACGGAGGCGCAGCGTGGGCATGCTTAAGTGTGGTACAAGTTACTTGTAATCACGTAATGCAATGTAAGCATATAGTGATAAGATCGAGGAATTGATTTGATGATTTGATTTAATTGAATCAATAATTTATTTATATGCACATAAATGAATTAAACAAAATGTCACCTTCAGATGGTACTAATTCAACGGGAATATCAGTATCATTAGAACCACCACCATTATCACAAACACTTGAATTTGAGAAATCTTTTCCTAGGTATGTTTTCAAATACAAAATTACATTTACATTTATTTATAGGAAGAATTATATTGATTTGTTAATTTATTGATTAAATAGAGCGGGTTATGCATTAAGTCAAATTATTCCTCAAATTACAAATGAAAGAGGATCGTTTTTAAACGTCACTGAAGTTGAATTACTTGAAGAAATAGCTAAATCAAATACTACTACACCTACTTCACAGCAAAGCAACAATGACAACAACAATGACAACAACAACAACAACAACAACAACAACAACAACAACAACAACAATAATGATAGCGATATAATTAATGATATAAATAAAAGTAGTAGTAATGATGAGAATTTCAATAAAGATAAATTAGAGTTAGTTAGACTTATTTCAAAAGCATACACAGAAGCCTCAGCATTGTCACTTGATTTTGTTTCATTACTAGTTTCTTCTACAAGACCTGCAACTGGAACAACCTCAATGTCAGAACATTTAAAAACTCATGTACCTGTTGGATCATTAGGAACAGATCGAATTAAATTATTAAATAATGGAAGTAATAATGTTAAAGAAGAAGTAGAAAATAATAAAATTGCATTAGGTTGGAAAATTCAATCTATTAATTCAGCTGTTTCAAGACTAAATAATGCAAATAAAAGACTTATTGAAGAATCAAATAGAGAAAAAATATATTGGAAACAAATTCATGAAATTGCTTCAAGTGGTGAAGTACTATCTAAAACAAGATTAATTGATTATAGAGGTTTAAGTGTTAGATATGGATTTGGAGATGCAGGTTCAAATTATAAAGAGAAAGGAATTGCTACGTTAAGAAGAAATGAAAATGGTGAAATTATATTGAAAACAGAAGGAGATAGAAGAACCGATGTTTTGAAAATTAGTATAAGGAGAAAAATTACGGAATCAAGTAATGAATTAATTAAAACTTCGGAGTATATTACAAAAGTTAATAACATTACAAATTCATTTAAAGATGAAGTTAAATTAGCTAGATTATTATTATTTGAAGAAGAATTATTTTATGAAATGGCAAAAGAAACAAAATTATTAGTTTCATTAGGAAATATATTTGATTTCGGTGAACGAATTATTATTCCGTTTGATAATGGAAACCAAATTATAATTGAAATGATTAATTTACACGAATATCAAGAATTAAAACAAAATGAAAGCGAAGATATAATGATGCTTGATATTAATAGTAATTATTCAAATGATACTTTATTATCTCATGCAATTAGTATTTCATTACATTTATTATTATCAAAGCTTCATCAAAGAAATTTAAAAATTAGAAGATCAATTCCATTACCTTTAGGTAGTAGATCGGTTTCTTCATCTTCAGCTAAATCAAGAATTCTATTACCGTTGGTCAATGCTGTTTCAAATTCAACTAAAACAATCGAAATGGGAATTACTGAATTATTGGAAAATACGATTTCATCTTTAGAAAAACACAGAATGTGAGAATTATATTAATTATATATGTCACACATTCCTTTTATCTAAATGCATACATAACTCTTGCAATGCATCAACAGTTTCACTTGGATCAGCAATCCAAGCAGTACAAGCAGCTAATCTTGCTTTAAAATCATTTGCACCAACAGAAGCGAATTGATCTCCAATATGTAAAGTTTGTTTACCTGTTATTTGTCCAAGATATTGTTGTAATGCCATTACTCCAAGTCTTTTATCTCCGATATCAACCCAAACATCACTTCCTCCATTAAATGCACAGAAATGTATTTTCTGTCCAATCGATGATGATTCAAGTCGCCGTTGTGCTCCAAGCACAACTTCTTCAAGATCTTCTCGAATCATTTTCTTGCCAGCAAGTGGAATGATTCCTGTATATATGTTAATACAATAATTTTCTTCAATAATTAATTTAAATGTGACGTACCCACTGCTTTATCCTTTCGTAAAACTTCACCATTTAACTTCATACTTTTCTGACAGGCAGATAACACTTCTTCCGCCATATCCAGTAACGATTGCATATCAGTTTCACTCCATTCCAGCATTTCCGGTAAGATCCATTCATTTTCATCCACGAAAACCAAAGTTTCGGCACTAACACTGTATCTAAATAAAAAATTTGACTCACCGCCCATTACTAATAGTTTTCTTTTTTGTTCATCATTTAATATTTCAGAATCTCTAACTGCTAGTATAATTCCTTCTAATCGTTCTTTATATTTTGTACCTGATGGATCTGAATATCCTGCCGCAGTAACAATTCCAACTGCAATATCACGTTTTAATAATTGAATTAACTGCGGAACAACAGGACTGTCAATTAATAAAGATTTACCATCTTCATATAGCGTAACATCACCATCTAAAGTAACTAATTTTAAACGTTCAGGTGAATTTGCTAAACTTAATAATTGCGCAGAATTTAAAATTAATCTAACATCATTAAAACTTGGACTAACTAATCTTCGTGATGAAATTGATCGTTTGGCATCTTGTATATAAAAGGCCTCTTCTAATGGTAATTCTGTAAAAAATTTACCAATACTTGGAACTAAATGTCGAATTTTAGCAAGATAGGGTGTTCCATTTGCATCATGTTCAACTATGTTTAAATCATTAACTTAAATGTATATAACGAGAGAGAGGGAGTACATACGTTGATCTCTAATCATTCCTTCAACATCTGACATGATTGTTGCATATTGTTGTCTGGTTGTGATTGTAACATCTTCCCATTCACTTACTTCTTTAACATAAGCAGCAGGTTCTGAATGTAATACAAATGGTACCTATTAAAACAATAATCAATTATTGATTCAATATTAATGATATTTAATTGCCATGTAATTTTTAAACATACCGCCAGCAGTCCTTTGATCCATTCAATAAATGCATCACGTCTATGTGATTTTAATGCATCTAATCATATTAACATCCGCACTATTCAATTTAAAAAATTTCTTTCCATTTCAGCATACATTCAACGCGATATCTAGATATAAATTAGTTCAGAGCTCCAGATCAAATTAATATAAATAAATTCATAAGTAACTTACTTTGTAGTCATTTTCTATGTGAAATATTCTGAAATCGTATATACGACACAGATAATTTATATGATATAGCTAATAAGTTATATATTACAGCAATTTTATAGCATGAGAATCCAATTGAATGTTGATTGAATTGATTGGATTTGAATGTGCAGAAGTCTTCTGGATTCGGGACTTTAGGTGTGAGCCGCGGTGGCTTAAGCACAGACTCAAAGGATTTTCCCAGCCTTTAAACGTTTAACCGAGGTCATTGCTTATATACTTTCTATTTACTGTTCTAACTATATCACCAATACTCCATAACATAATACAAAATACAAATGCAAATGCACTATTCATAATCACTATCACCTTCGAAAAATAACGGTTGATCCTTACCAGTAATATTCTCATCAGCGCCAATTTTCTCCATTTTAACTCTAATCGCTTCTTGTTGAAATCGTTTTGTTACTTGATCCATTTCATCATCATCATTATTATTTTCGACGTCCGATAATGCGCTGACATATTTATCATGTCTTGAAACCTGTGAACCAGCTGTTTCAGTTCTCACTCTTCTTCGTATCGGTTCCCGTTCTCGTTCTTGTTCTCGGTCTAGATCAGGTGCCGATTCAGATACATTTTTACTTCGTTTCTTACTTCTTAATGTAGTAAAGTCAATATCTTCACTTTCAGAGTCCTCAACAACAAATCCACTTTCGTCTCTATATGAATTTCTTCCATTATCAGAATCCTCATCATTCTGTTTTCTTTTATCTTTCTTTCCTTTCTTCCAGTTCTTATCCGGCCTTTCTTTTCTTCTAATAAATCTTTCAGCCTCACTTTCAGTCTCACTTTCACTTTCAGTTGGAACCTCAGGCTTCCATTCTTCAATCCAAGCCTTTCTAGCAGCCCTTAATTGTTTACCACGTCCGACTTTCTCTGTGGTCGTTAAGAAATCTTCGAAATTTGATCGTGGATGTAATCCATGTGCCCATAATTTATATATATCAAGTAATCTACCTAAATCTTTATATTCGTGTCCTTTTCCTTTGAATTTAAGTCTTGGTGCTAATCTTCTGATTTCAAGTAATCCTTCTGGTGATAGTAGTCTATAGCAGATTAGCATACACCCTTTAACAAAATGAATTAAGAATAAACATACAATTTAGCATCCAACATCTTAACAGTAGTCCTGTTTGGTCTTTTCTCAACTTCTTTATCTAAACCCAAATCGTCCTCCGGAATAATCGTAGCATTTCCTTTTCTTCTGGCAGTATCCAAATCTAATGCAGGTTCATCATCAAATCCATATGGATCACTATCATAATTCTTAGCCTGAGTAGCTTTCCTTCTATATGGATTCTCTTCTTCTGATTCATTATGACTATTTTCATTATCATTGTTGTTATTGTTGCTGTCGATAGGAGCTTCTTGAAACGGTTCAATGTCACTGCCATCTGAATTGTCAAAGAATAGACCTGGTGCTGGTGAATTGCGGGTACTCTGTTCGCCATCCGAGGATACTCCCTCGTTATCTGAAAACATTCCTTCCATGATGATTTATTATACTATGCTATTAAAGCCGGAAAAGATAGTTCCACTGTAGATATCAGATCAAAAGGAGCGCGCCGCGTAACTAACCGGCGAGTTCAACAGACGCGTCGACGCGCCGTCCGGGTAACTCTGCCTCTAATTGGCTAATTCACGTGACTCGCTGAGCAGCCAATCACGCTTCGCTCAAATTGCAGATCCAGGGTTCGGGCAATTTGCTCGTCCATCTCGAGAATCGGATTGGACTTGTGAATTGAAGAAGCGTTAAAAGAAAGGAAAAGGATATCAACATCGTCTTTGTTTATTTCAATTATTGTTGGATCGTTGTTCAAAATGAAGACAGACGAAGAGCTTGGTTTTCAGCCAATTCCCAGTACACCATTTCCGGTATGTTATTTTTATTGCATTAATATCAGCAAAATCAATACTAACTATATCAGGTCATTGATGCGGATCCTCACTTGCAACGAGTAGTTCGTTACATGAGACCATCTGATTATGGATATGGATTATTAATTGCAGCATCGGCACCAATAATTACAGGATTGATGGATTATAGATTGTATTTTGGAATGGCAGAGACAATGCCAGAAAGATTGCAAGCCTTCAAACATTCAATTTTAGCAAAGAGAACAGTATTTGGACCAACACCATCAATCTTACTTGGATTAGTTGGTGGTTTCCTTTTTGCGTATCAAAAAAGTGCATCAAGATTCTTAGGACTTTCAGAAAATAAAAGAGAAAAAATGTTCGATCTTAGGGAATTAACTACTCGTGCAAGATTAGGTAAACCTCTGTATGGTGAATCAACCTTACCTGAGAATTTACAACTGTTGGCTGCTAAATATTCAAGGTTCTCTCATTTTAGATTCTCAGTCGTGCCAATGTTTAATATTGTGAATCATCCTTATCATGGTGTTGATACTTCAAAATATTACAAGTGATGTAATTTACAGTATATAACTTGGAAGTTCATCAAATGGTTTGGTTGATGGGTTGTTTGTGGGTTGGTGCATTTAGATAATTACATTTATATCATATTAGTTAAAACAAATAAAGTAATATACTTTCATCATTTAAATGTGCTAAGTAGTAATATGTAGGCTAGCCAAAGTTATCCGCTAACTTACATTTTACATTTAAGTGCTTATGAAAAAAAAAATATCGTAGTAAAATAAAAGTGAAATAAAGTTAGCATAAGATAAAATAAGATAAAATAACAACTAAAACAAACTTTTCATCTTGAGAATAAAATAAATACTAACATAACTTATAAAACTTTGTATCAATATTTGTAGTTAAATATAAAACGCCCACTCCAATTTTGATACTTGATAACGATAAATAAATAAAGAAATCAACATACTTAGAACGTAATGTAATGTAAATGTGAATATAATGTTTGTGAACACAGCATGAATAAAATAAAAAAAAAGAATAAGAAATGAAATGAGAATTGCTTGAACAGCTTTAAACAATATGAAAATACTTGAGTGCAACAAGAAATAAAATATAAAATCAATAAATCACATAATTTTCGAAATAAACAAAAAAGCAAAACAGTAGATAGTTATTGAAATTTAATAATAATTTAAAACTAGACCTTTATTGCGCATAAACTCCATGGTATCCTCTTCCATCAGCTTCAACTCTATCTAAACGACCATCACGAGCAGCTAAATAAAGTTCATTAAGTCTCGCAACAGGAATTGGTTCATTTGGATCTTGCATTTCTGGTTGAATCATTCCTGGTGGTGGTACTGATACTTGTGTTGTTGAACTTATATCAACTTGCTGCTCTTGATCTTCTGGTTGTAATTGTCCTTGTAGTTGTTGTTGAGGATTTGAATGAAGATGTACTGCTTGGGGACTAAATTTTAAGGCCCGCATTAGCTTTTGATAAAGAAGAACGAATATCGTCAGCAACGAGAAATCAAAAAGAAATAAAACAAGCAAGCAGGTGAACAAACAAAATAAAAGAAATCAAAAAAGAGCAATTCGCAAAAATATACTCTCTAAAACAAAACATGCTTGCAATAAATATCAAAAACAGTTGTGGGCTTACTTCAGCGGAGTGTATGGACTATATTGGCTCTGCGGTGGCAGGCCCATCGATGGATACACCGGAGGTGGCGGGGTTGGCCTATGACGATACTCAGTAATCGTGTTCAAACAGTAAAATGTAATGTATAGTGCAAACATGGTACAAGATTAAATAACAATTCTTTTACAGCCAAACCGGCCGTGGCAAACAGAAAAGGAAAAATAGAGAAGGAGAGACAGAATAAAAGAGACGTAACTTGCAAGAGAGAAAGAAAAAAATAGAACAAAGAGAACAAAAAGGAGGGAGGGGAATCTACCTGTACGGAGCATTAACAGGGCCGGAGTTGTTCTGCGAACGACCCCACGACAATCTGACACGAGAGTTTCCGATTGGGTAACCTTGCATTTGATTAATTGCCATCTCGGCAGCGTGACGCTGAACAAATTGAACGAATCCACATCCTTTTCCAGGGGGAATCTTGACGTAAGTGATTTCACCGAATCCTGCAAAGAAGCTTCGGAGCTCATCTTCAGTAACGTAACCGGAAAGGCCACCAACAAAGACAGTGGTGTTGTTAGGGTCAGTGAATTGGTTCATGGGTTGAGGTGCGCCGTAGTAACCCATAGGAGGCATGCCCATACCGTACATGCCCATCTGGCCGGGACCTTGTTGCTGCATCATACCCTGGTGCATGTTGCCACCCTTGTTCTTGGGGGTAGCGGTGGAAATTCTCATGGGACGGTTACCGCAAAAGAAACCTTGCATCTCGGTGAGAGCACGTTGCATCTCGGATTCATCGGCGAAACGAACGAATCCGTATCCGCGAGACATACCGGAAGCAGGGTCAGTCATGATCTTGGCGGACTTGCATGAAGGGTAACGGCTTTGGAAGAGGTTGAGGAGAACGTATTCGCTGGTCTCGGGGCCAAGGTCACCAACGAAAATGGAGTATTCGGGCGAACGGTCGCTAGATGAATGATGGTCAGTACTAATAATAAAAAGAATAGCAAACGGAAGCACAAACGTTCGGTCGGTGAAGCCGCCACCGGAAGCCCAGTTGAGCTTGAAGGCGCGCATCGTGTTGGGAATGATGGATCCATTGAGAGTCAAGGCTTTGGCGGCAGCAGCTGGGCTGGAGAAGTCAACGAAGCAGTAGCCAGCGTTGGTGCCGGAGAACTTGTCGCGGATCATCTTCACGTTGACGGCCTCGCCGTAGTTGGACCAGACCTGCCTGACAAAGTTTTCATCGATCCAGGGCTCAAGCTCACCCATCCTGCATAATTGTTAGTTCGAGCAATTGATAATAAATCGCAATTACGGTGCAGCGTACCAAAGGGTGGTCTTGGAGTCGCCACCGCTGACGGAGCCAGGGGTCGGGGTCGAGGTTGTGAAGGGAGCCGATGCAGCAGCGGCAGCGGCGGCAGCAGCGGCGGCAGCGTCACCAGAGGCAGGAGCCTGGCTGGCGTTGGAGGGCGAAGCAGAGTCGGGCTGCTGGTAGTCGTAGGCGTAGGACATGGTGATTGATTCTGGTGGCGTAGGAGTCAGCACGAGGAAATCCCGGAGAGTAGCAACGAGCACGAGCAGCGGCGGAATCGAATAAACAACCGAGTAAACAATCGAGTAAATACTACTCAATAATTCACAGCGAATTGAGCAAACTGCAATTCAAAACACGCCGAAAATGCCTAGGTCGGATCAAGGGATTGATTGACACACGAATCAAGCCGCGGATCAGTCGAGACGCCGCCACGCGCGAAACTCGGTCGCAGAAAACAAAAAATAAAGAATTCAAGACGCACCAAAAGGCCAAAAGAAAATTACCGAGCGAGGAGCGATAAATTAAACAAGAGACAAGGATGATGCCGAAACGAGAAAGCGCGAGGGGAGGACGAAACTTGCGAGCGTGGCGAGAGAAAAAAAGCCAGGAAGAAACTAACAAAATAACGAGACGGCAGAGAAAAGGAAATTAAAACCGAGACGGGCCAAACGAAAACACGCCGGAAAAGCAAACGCGAACGAAAGGAAGAAACGGCGATGTAAATAAAGAAGATAGTAACGAAAACGAATTTGGTGTGGGAAGTGCAAAGAAAAAGGAAAAGCGCTGCAGCAAGGAAAAGTTAATGAGAAGCGTCCCGGCGATGCCGTGTGGGGTTTGTACCGGCGGTCAATGGGCTGATCGTTTAGTCATTAATTGACATTTATTTGCTACTTTACAGTATGTTGAACTAATTTATTATCTAGCTGGATTCTAATATCCGTATACATTGTATCGGTTTAAAAGAAGCCTGCATTTTTTACGCGGTGGCGGTGGGATGCAGTTCTTGCTGTTCTGTAACTACAGAAGTCCAGTCATTAAGCAGTAAGCAAAGCAATTAGCAGCTAATTCCTCGTAAAACAATACAATAGCATCTCATATCATCACTAACGCCTGCCTTATATTCCACTCTCGTCTCCTATGTTCTACAATTGAATTATTCCTCTTTAAAAACATTGAAAAGCATTTCGGGATTGCGTTCTTCCGCTCGTGGTGCTAGTAAGACGACCAAGTGTTTTGTACTATCACTGTGCAAATTCCAACCAACCAGATGATGAATAATGCTCACCGATTCATAATCACATTCGGCAACTCCCATTCTCTTTTTATTGTTATTATTTGCACAAATAATACTATCAAAATGTCTGTTCTACGATCACATCGTTTCACTGGTTCACTACGCTCTCAACTTTTGAGTTCGATCTCAGCAGCCTCTCCACTTAGAACACCACTCTCGAGCGCATTCACTTCACGGAACATTCCGAAGTACTACACAACCAACACTGCACCAGAACAAGCCTCAAGTATAATTGAAGAGTCTTTGAGTGACTATGAGAAGTATATTTCTTCAAAATTATTAGATGCTTTCGAGCCTTCACAGTTATCTGTTCGTGATATCTCAGGTACGTTATTCTTTCCAAACAGTCGATCTCAACATTTGACAAAGTATTAATAATTTTTGATTGAATAGGTGGTTGTGGCTCAATGTTTGCAATAGATATTGTCGCAAATGCATTTAAAGGGAAACCAATGATTAAACAACATAGAATGGTTAATGAAGTTCTCGCTGATGATCTTAAACAATGGCATGGCGTTCAACTTAAAACTAAAGCTGCTTGATTACTTTTTGGAGTTTCGGTTTATTCTTATTCATTGTACATAGCATTCATAATATACACAGTATACATATCTCAATACAAAATTTATAAATCTAACAACTCAATTGATGCTGTGCCGGCCTAAACTTCGACTACGGTAGCATCTGTTTCTCGCTACAGTATAACTCTATAGCGATAAGCAACCAACCGCACCAAACAGCCATATATATAAAAGCCAAAAAACCTGTGGCAAACAATTCTACATCGTGAGAACACTGATAAATCACTTAAACATGGAGGAAAATAAATACGATACATCATGGCATGAACCGCTGTTTAGATAGTCGGCAATCAGATATCCGACTCCGTCCAAAGTCCCAACATACGCCACTCTGCTACTCCGCGGCCCCACACCACAACACATTTGATTGCCGTCAGTTCAACATATATTCATCAACAACAATTTACAAGTTTATATTTTCTTTTGGATTAGTTCATTTATTTAATTTACTTTTGGAGCATATCAAATGTCAGATTCAGAACGACCTTCGAAACGACAACACCTGTCTCCCTCACCACTACCACCAACCGAACTTGAGATCGATATTGATTCAACATCAGGAGGTGGATTTACATTACCAGAAGGCGAAATTCCGACAAAACCAACATTACCAGAATATTCGAAGGATCATATTTCATTATCTTCAGTATTTTCACCTGATTTTGATTTTTTAGATCGGGAGTTCATTGATTCAAAGATTAAAACTCCCGATCTACCGAATCTCTACAACAATAATGGAAATCAAGATTCAATAGCTAATAGGAAGTCAGTGAAGAAGTTAAGTCCAGCAAAACAATCTAAGTTGATTAATTATTTGGATGATCAATTACTTCATATTTCAAGGCGATTTCTTAGGAAGTTTTCCGATCCTGACGAAGATATAACAGCAACCACAACCACATCAACAACATCCTCCGACGACAAACCATATGAATCGGTAATTCCATTAACAAACGACTTAACAAAATTGATTGATTTAATATGGTATTCGATATCAACAACAGATTCACCGTTTATACAAAATCAATATTTATTAAGAATAGCAGATGATTTAAATGATTATATACCATCGTTAGGAGTCTCAATCACACAAGAAGGATTAGAGAAAGTATTAGAATTATTGAAAAAACTTGATTTAATATTTTTTAGATTAGTTACTGGTGATATTCCTTCAAGGAAAAAAATGGGCATAACTGAAAAAACTAGACTGGAAGGTATTATTGATAGAACAAGAGTTGATGTTAGCGAAGTTTTGTCACAATCTAAGACTCATGAATTGGCAATTACAAGGATTTATGAACAAGTTTTGCAAGAAATGAATTAAATTAATAGGTGTATAAGATATATAAGTGTATAGTAGTAATACAAAAGATTTATAATCCGAATAAAAATCTCATACCTTCTTTACCAAGTCTACCGGTTGATCTTCTTGCATCTTCATCGAAAGCAGATGTAACCAAATCTTGCTTACGTTTTTGTAATTCAACCATTCTTTCTTCAATAGTACCTTCAATGATTAATTTATGAACATGAACTTTCTTTGTTTGTCCAAATCTATAAGCTCTATCAATAGCCTGATCTTCAATAGCTGGATTCCAAAATGGATCCAGAATAATACAATGACTTGCACAGGTTAAATTTAATCCAACTGATCCTGCTTTTAATGAAATTAACATGATCTTTCGTGCTGAACTATTCTTGAAATCTCTCACAACTTCATCTCTTGCATTGGCTGTCATACTTCCATCATATCTATGAAATCTCATTCTAGCTCTATCTAATGCAATTTCAACGATATCAAGTACTGAAGTAAACTGTGAAAATACAAGTGTTTTCTCACCAGGATAATTCCTATTACTATATTAGTACTTGTATATTAATTAAAGTATAATAGAACGTAGTACTCACAGTTCAATGTCTCTAAGAATCTCGACTAATTTCGAAATCTTGGTTGATCCTCTCCATTTTCTCGCAAGTTGCGCTGAAACTTGAGCTTTATATTTCTCATGATTTTTAGCTCCGTCAGGAGGAACCAATCTATAATTCAATTAGTAAACACTCCTCTTATACGCTAATAAAAGATACTTACAATCCATGACAACAAGCTTGTCTTAATCTTAAAATAAATTCCACTAGACAACTGTATGCATGCTTATCACCATATTGTAATAAATCTCTTGCTTCTTCTCTTGAACTTTTTTCTAGATTATTATAATGCCATTGATCTGATTCTTTAAAAGGAATTTTGACAATATTAATCTCTTTTCCTGGTAATTCCATTAATGGTTTACTATCCATTAAAGTTGTTTTAGTTCTTCTTAACATTGTTGCATTAAGTAAAACTTGTAATTTCTTTAATGCCCGTTCTTCTGGCTCACTTGAAGCTAATGAAGTTCCGATATCTCTCATAAATCTTTTCCTATCACAATATGGTTCAATTCTTAAAAATTTGATCAAACTTTGTAATTCTCCAACATTATTTTGCATTGGTGTTCCACTTAGACACCATCTATATGTTGCATCTAATTCGCATACTCCTTGTGATGAAATTGTTTGTTTATTCTTAACAAATTGCGCCTCGTCAATAATAACTCTATGAAGTTTACATTCAGGACTAAAAAAAATCATTTTAGATCTATCGATCTCTGGTCGTTTCATAAGCTGATCCTTTCTCTCAGAGCTTGGTAACCGTCCAGCATCCCCTTCACTACCTGGTATTCTAACAGGAGCATTACTTGAAGCATTTGAGTCATTCAATACAGTACCTTCCGCCTCACCATCAGCCATCTTTTTAACCTCAGCAACAACTACTGATTTAAATTCAGCAGCAACTGTTCCAAATGTTGTAAGAATAACATCATAATTCTTCATTTCTTTCCAACTCGTTTTCTTTCCAGTACCATGATGAAGTAAAACATTTAATCTATATGCTGGCGTGATTTTACTTTCTAATTCACTTTTCCATTGTCGTAATAATGCAACTGGTGCAATGATTAATGTTGGTCGGCGATTTTGATTTACCCATGGACGTGCTAATATTAAAGACCTATAACTATTAGAATGCCATATTGTCTCTTCAACTAAAGATAACTTACATTGCTTGAATTGTCTTTCCGAGACCCATATCGTCTGCTAAAATACCACCTTTGTTTGGACTATTTTCCATTTTACATAACCAGGTTAAACCTTGGCGTTGATGAGGTAGTAAAGAGACAGCCAAACCAGGAGGTTGAGTTAAAACAGTTGTACCAACTTGACTTTCAATATCAGCAGATTCTAATAGCCTTTCTAGTTCTCGTTGTGTTTCACCTGAAATAACAATTTGTCCATCAGGAACCGAATTACCTCTTTTTTCGACATGTTTAGCAACAGCAGCTTGGAATTTAGTAATCATTTTCTTCCTTCTCTTCCTTATGTTTTCAAACTTAGGCGCTCCTGGAACTAGCTCAACTTCTGTTGTAAATTCTGTTTCCCATTTTTTTGTTTCTTTCTCAACCATCTCTGCCATATCAAGTTCGCCACTTAACAATGCCAATGCATCATCTTCCACGTCACTATTATCGCTATCATATTCAATTTCTTCAAAATAAAATGATCTTCCAGGTGCAGGGGAAGATAAATCACTTTCATTGCTAGAGAATCCAAGATCATCAAAATTATGTTCATTCGACTCGTGTTCATCTTTAGTAGTAAATGAATCTTTTGAATCTTGTTGGCCAGTGAAAAAAGCTTTCGAATCTTGCTGCGTAGTAAATGAAGGTTTTGTTTCATGAGGCGAAGTCTTTGAATCATGCTGGTTAGAAGATGAGGATGAAGCTTCGAATGAAGTTTTAGAGTCATGCTGATTAGTAAACGTAGATTTGAAATCGTATTTCTCTTCAGATTTTTGTGTTTTAATTGGTGGAGTAGTTGATCTTGATCTCGAGCTTTCACCTGCTGAACTTTTATGTGCATATTTTTGTTCAAATTTTTGTGATTTTATCGGTGGTGAAATTGATGCTGAACTTGCACTTGTTGTCGATGGTTTTCGTTTAAGTGAAGAATATGGTGACAGTTCAATATCAGACGATGAATCTATTTCAACAATTTGCTCTTCAATAACATCAGAATCAGAATCTGAATCTGAATCAATAAGTTCAATATATTCTGGTTTCTTTGTTGCAACTGTTGTAACTGTTGGTACTGGCAGTTGCGCCGCTGTAAGTAATTTTGGAGATTCATATTCAAGTAATTGTTCACCAGAACCTGAAGCAACTTCACTAGGGATTATAACTTGATCAAGAGCTGAGTCTTGCCCGAATACAACAAGGTCTCGTGTGCCAACATCGTCAATAGGCATATCTTCCGAATGTTCAATCTCCTTAAGTCCTTCTTTATCATCAAGTCCTTGTTTCTCCTCCTCCTTCTCATAAGTTTCGTCATTCTTCTTCCGCTCGACGTCATCACTCATCAATTCTTCTTGTTTTTCGTAGTCTATTTTCTCGTCTAGTTTCTCTTCTTCTCCACTGTCATTATCGTCTTCATTTTCATCTTTCTTCTCGTCGTCGTCCATTTCCTCACCCAATTTAACATCACTATCGCTCACCTCCACTTTTTTCTCACCATCAGCTTCCTCTTCTACAGTATTTTCCTCTTTCTGTTCGACTTCATCCTCATTTTCTTCTTCTTCCTCATCAGCTTCGCTCTCCTCATTATAGATATGATCTCTAAAAGCCGCGGCTTCTATCTCACCATTAAGTGAATCCCATTCACTTTCAACACCGTCATCATCCTCTGAATTTGAATCTCCATCATATCCATCTCTTGCTCTCGACATTTTTTCAATATCTATTCTATTGCTATGGAGTTTACAATTGAGATTGTTATCCCTGTTTGCTGTGTGGTTACCGGATTAAGTCGTTAATGTTGACCAGTTAAACGCGACGCGTGTCCGACGCGTGGCAAACTCAAAAAGTGACACTGGATCGGGGGTCTGTACTGTACTATAATCACGAGCTCATCAGCGACCTCGGCCTAAGCATCCACGAGCTCAGTGCCACACGGTATGTATTAATTCTATAACTAAAGGACTATTGTTTTAGGGGACGTACGGTACACAGTATATTTATTAAGAACTCATAAGACGGTATTTCAGATTCAAAGCGAGTAGTATTGCGAGTACATGCGACAGGATCTAATAGCAATACAGAACTGACAATAACCTCCATCGTGTGCAATTCGTACTGTATTCTCCATCAACGAGGTACAGCTTGCAGGTATCTTGACAATTATGTTGAACAAAAGAATGCACTTGCTGGAGTTTTGTAAAACATTGCCGATTAATATGTGGAGTGCTTCAAATTTTTCGAAGACTTCAGTGAAAATAAAACATAAACAAAGCCCTAACAAACTTTTGTTGATAAGCGCAATAATTGTTGCACAGTCAGCGCTAAAAGGGGCTTCCATCCAATGTTGAGATAGAAATGGTAGCTTATGATGTCATATCATCAACTCTTAGTTATGACAAAGAATAAGTCTTGAGAACTGACTTCCGCTCAGTCCTTATAAGGCTCATCAAACGGCCACTTCCACCGGGATTAATTGGTATTTTGAACTTACTGCTACCAGTAGCATCATCAAACACTCGCATGCCATGAACAGACCTCTGCCAACAAGCGCCAACGAAGAAAAAATTGAAATCAAACGAGCAGACGGGCATATCATTGTTCTCGACATCCTTTTCAAACACGAAAAAGCATCCATTTAGCTCAATGGTATTCAAATAAAAGCCATCGAATCAGACCGCCATCTACTTCCCATAGACAGTTGCTCGAACTGTGTCGTGGTGTAATTTTCCGTGCAAACTTGTACTGAACAACATTTGCTGAAAGACCGACGCGAGTAATTACAAGCGAAACGAGCAGAGGAAGCGTACGCGAGTTAGCTTAGTTAACCAAGCACGATAATGGAATAAACGCCATTTCGATTTATTTAAATCGTAGCCATCATTACCATGTTAAACAGCCAAATCAGATATACAACAGAGGCAACAATATACTGCTTCCTTGTTGATCGTGTCTCATTCGGATCCGGCCGTCGCTCGGTCCGAATCAGAGTTTAAAATTCGGTCTCGGATCCGTATCGGCGTCACGAATCCCTTTTGGTTTACACTCCGCTCTACCCGCGTGAGCCGGTCCTTCTTTCCAAAGTTAGAGCTAACTACATCTCTTGATCGAACATCAATTCCATCTGGATTATCTTTGTTTTATTTGAATCGGGTTGTTGGATAACAGTGCTGTTTGCTAGTTTGTATTTCATTCAGCTTTGCTATTGTTTAAATAGTTTGAAACTGTTGAAGACATTACAAGTGAATCATTATCCTTTTATCACCGCATCCGGTCCACCGATCAGCGCCGTTCATCGGTTCAACGATATTATCTTCAATAAATAATAATATCAGTATACATATTTCATCAACAGATTGCAATAGATCAAATACGCTTATAGCGGAGAATGAAATCGAGTTTTAAATTTATATACTTCTAACAGTCCAATAATTGATTAAAACCAAGAAAGTTAATCAATCAATCAGCATAGTCTAACTGATAACTGAATTTGAATTGCAATAATTTAAACAAAAATGGATACGCCAAGATCAGTTCCAGCTGATTTTCAGCAATCTACACAGTCAGCAGCTTCTTCGGCTCGTGAACCTCCAACCGCTGATATGATTGCCTCAAAACTTACGAATCTTGATTTGAAAAAGAATAGAATGCTTAGTGATGATACTCATCATTACGAACATATTCATTTTCCTCCATCCACTGTATGCTTAATTCACTTTGATTGAATGATTTGATTTATACTAACTCTCTAATAGGGAGATACTCCGATTAATTCAAGTCCTCCTTCACCAGCGAGTACAACGAATACGGGACCATCGTCAAGTTTAATCAGTAGATCACCGTCGCACGAAGAGAAAAGATTGAGTAGTCATGCAGCTACGTCAATTTCATCAACGGGAGAATCATCAGCTAAATATGTTGAAGATGCAAATGATGCTGATGAAGCTGATGCTAGCGATGGTAGAGTTTATGCAGATGATGATGGTGATGATAGTGATGAAGAAGAAGATGATGATGATGATAGTAGTATTGCATCAACAGGATCACGTCCACCATCCGGAAATCGACATGCTAAATTTTTCATTGGTGGGAGTTCAAGTATTAAAGACGAAGATGTTGCATCATCAACACCAGCTTCAAGAGAATCTTCTGCAGGCGATGGCAGATCAGTTAACGAAGTTGCAAGATCCCAATCTGAAATAAGTACTTCTTCAAGTGTTCCACCACCGACTCCTGCTTACGGTCAACATCTATCACCTGACGATGATCCATATGCAAGAAAAAATAGACCACCACCTACAAAATCAGTTGATCAAATTGCACCAAGGTTTGTATTTAAGAAGAAACCATTTCATTTTCATCACCATCATCATCATCATAAAGATAAAGAAGAAAAAACAGCTGCAACAACTGAGTCAACAAGTGGTAAAAGTGCAAGCTATAGTTCAAAACCAATTGCATCAGCTGCTTCATCTGCTGTTTCACTTGTTTCTGCAACTGGTAAAAATCATCATCATCATTCAAATGATTCTGAGTCTGGATCTGAAACTGGTGGCCATAGTAAATTAAAAAGTGCACATGGTAGTATGATGGAATTAAAAAGATTTTTCAAACCAAAAGGAAAAGGATCAAGTTCTAAATCTTCAACATCACTACCAAAAACAGGTTCAAATGCTTCAATTTCAAGTTTGGTTGGTGGCGGAAGTCCAATGTCACCTGGTCGTGGTGGATTTGGTACATCTGGATCATCAATGAATTTAAAGAATGTTCCGTTTGGTGAAGATGGACCAAGTCTTACAAAGAAATATGGTAGATTTGGTAAGGTTCTTGGAAGTGGAGCAGGTGGATCAGTTAGACTTATGAAGCGATCATCAGATGGAACAACATTTGCAGTTAAAGAATTTAGACCAAGACATTCATACGAAAGTGAACGAGAGTATTCTAAGAAAGTTACAGCTGAATTTTGTATTGGATCAACATTACATCACGCTAATATTATTGAAACACTTGATATTATGCATGAGAATGGTAAATTTTATGAAGTTATGGAATATTGTCCATATGATTTATTCGCAATTGTAATGTCAGGAAAGATGTCACGACCAGAAATATTTTGTGTGTTTAAACAAATTCTATCAGGAGTTGCTTATCTACATGATATGGGATTAGCACATCGAGATTTAAAACTTGACAACTGTGTTGTTTCGGATCATGGAATTGTTAAAATTATTGATTTCGGTTCTGCTTCAGTTTTCAGATATCCATTCGAAACTGAAATTGTTAAAGCTCATGGTATCGTTGGTTCAGATCCTTATTTGGCACCAGAGGTTTGCTCGGATTTAAAATATGATCCTCAACCTGCAGACGTTTGGTCTGTTGCAATCATATTTTGTTGCATGTTATTACGTCGATTCCCATGGAAAGCACCCCGAAAATCAGATAATTCTTTTAGATTATTTAGTATGGCCCCAATTGATCCAAGTCGACCTGATGTACCAGTTAAACCAAGTGGATTAAATCCAGATGGAACAACACCACAACCAGTTATAAGAGGACCATGGAGATTATTAAGATTATTACCGCATGAAACAAGACAGATTGTTTCAAGAATGTTGGAATTAGATCCATATAAACGAGCGACATTATCTGAAATTTTTGAAGATCCTTTCGTTAAAAGTATCGAAATGTGTACTGTCGATTCAGCAGGTAAATTACTTGCGGCTAAAGAACATGTTCATACTTTGGTTCCGGCTGAAAGTGCTCATTTGGTTAGTTATAAAAAGAAAGAAAAAGAATAAGGTTATAGTAAATTTATATTCTGATATTTATTTATTATGTCGTTTGTGGTCTATGGATGGGTGTAGGGAGTAGTATGAAACTGAACTGAATATATGCACTGATTTATTTTTTTTATTGTTATAGAGTAAGACGTACAGTAATCTAAAACGAGTTCAATATGATTTATGAATAATAAACTATATATAAATATTAAGATTAATTGTATTAAAATAATTTAAGTAAATAGATGCATGTCACCCGGGCATGAAACGCCGGTAGATACTAAAGATAATAAATAAACTAAGACGTGATTAATCGGGGTTATTATATGTACTCTACACAAAACATAATATTCACAATCCGACGTAAATAAATATCGAAGGCGTTGAAATTTCGTACTTATTTAGTATATCTATAGTAAATATAAATATAGTAAATATGTACATTATGAATTGAGATGCTATGTGAAGAAAGAAATTCAAAAGAAAATACAAAGACGGATGAGAGGAAGCGTGGCATATAAATTTTCAAAATGGTACAAAGTACTTATCCACGTGACTCTTGTGACACTTACATTTCCTTTGACGTGATTGGTTGAATTTATATTGCGGGGCTCAGAGCCGAAGATTCGCCGGACCACAGTAACCTTTAGACTTATTCTTAATTCGCATGCACATTCATATTCATACAACAGAACATAATATATTTATATTTCTTAAAATATTGTATTATTGTTGAGAATAAGTCAATATGTCGGCTCGTCTTTCAGTATTTCGTCCACTTGCAAAGTCGGTTATTGGTATGTATTTGGTAGATGCGATGGATGGGTGATATCCGCGTCGGTAGCATCGGTTGAATATGAATATATGCTAATTATTATATAGCTTCAAAGTCGATTGGCTTAACGTCGACTAAGGTTATTGCTATTCAAAGGTATGGTCTATTGAATCCTGTTTTATATTTATGTGAACGAATGTGTTAATATCTGTAGCCGCAATGCATCATTTCAATCCGTCACACCCGAAGCAGCACAAGAGATTTTAATCAAGCAACGATCCAAGAGACCTGAATCACCACATCTTACAATTTACAAGCCACAATTAACTTGGGTATTATCAGGATTACATAGAGTTACAGGAGTTGCATTAGCATCAGGATTTTATGCATTAGGGTTATCTTCATTATTTGGAATTGGATCACCAGCGATTGCAGCAGCAGTTGGTGGGATTCCATTAGTTATTAAATTAGGATTAAAATTAGTCGCATCAGTTCCATTCTCTTTCCATTTCTTTAATGGTATTCGTCATTTAGTTTGGGATAATGCTGTTCAACTTACAAATAAAGCAGTTATTAGATCCGGTGTAACTGTGATCTCTTTAACTGGTTTAGCTAGCTTGGCTTTATTGTTCTTGTGATTTAGTTAAATAATTGATTAATTGTTATATGTTATGTGTTTATGCGTTATTGAGTTTTATATGTATGCGTGTTAGTTGGTAGAAGGAATCAATTTATTCAAAACATTTATGTAATTAAAAATAGTTCAAAGTAAGAATACAAATTAAAACTAACGCTCATCTTGAGTATCATAAGAAGGATCAACAGCACCCAATAATAATTTAACAACCCAAGTATCAGGAGTTAAATTAACACCAAAATTCGCCATCTCATCTTGTTCAACTTCAAAATTACTTGTACAATCAACCATCCTGCCAACTTCTCTATCAGTATCCAAAGAAGCCAAGAAATTTCTCGCATTAATATCATTACCGACTTGAGCAAATTGAAAAGCAATTGCATTTCCACCAAATGGAGACTGAGATACTGCATTTTTGGCGTTTTTAATCACACTGAAAATTGCCTTGGGTTCTTCTCCTGCTGGTTGTCCATCAGTAACTGAAATAATTAAAACAGGTTTTCGTAATTGATTTGATCGAAGTTTGTCAACTACAAGTGGACGAATGACTTTTCTATCCAATCCAGTACCTAGTGGTGTTAGGCCAGCAAATCTAACTTTGGAAATTAATTGAGTTGCTTGTTGTTCATCTCTAATTCCATTTCCTTGAACATCGTTATTCATAAATCTAACTTCAATACCATCAGAATCAAATAACGACGCAACAAATGCAACTCTTGATAAAATCAGTTTCAAATCTTCAATACGTTCCCCATTCTCCTCAAATGCCATCGATCCGGAGTCGTCAATGTAAAGAATGATGTCGTAAAGTGCAAGTCGAACTAAATCAACAGCAATCTCCATAGGTACATTCCATCTTTGTGCGATTTGTTGAACGGCGGGTCCAACTCTTGGCAAGACTTGTTGCAATGAGCCAGGAGGATAGAATGCTTGAAGTTGCTTCTCCATGACAGCCTTTTCAAGTAATTGCATGTAGTTGGCACCAGCACCACCTGGAGCACCGCCCATTGGGGGTTGACCATACTGACCTTGTTGTTGGCCATACTGTCCTGGTTGCTGACCATACTGTCCTTGAGGCTGTCCATATTGACCTTGAGGAGGTTGACCGTATTGACCCTGAGGGGGTTGCCCGTACTGACCCTGGGGAGGTTGCCCATACTGGCCTTGAGGCTGACCGAACTGGCCTTGACCCTGAGGAGGTTGGCCATACTGCCCTTGACCCTGAGGTTGGCCATACTGTCCCTGAGGAGCACCGTATTGCCCCTGAGGAGGCTGTCCATACTGGCCTTGTCCTTGACCTTGACCCTGAGGAGCGCCGTATTGACCTGGTCCTTGATTCTGGCCATATCCACCGTACTGGCCCTGTTGCTGTCCATATCCACCAGGTGCACCGCCCTGCTGTCCATAAGGCTGTTGACCGGGCGCACCCGGCTTTGTTCCATACGGCGCAGGAGGAGCACCGTATCCTCCAGGACCACCGGGTCCTCCGGGGCCCTGAGGAGGTCTTCCGCCCATTGGAGGCTGGCCGTATCCGCCGGGAGCACCGCCCATTCCACCCATCATTCCACCTGCCACTCCACCTGTCTGAGCAGCGGCGAGTTTGCTGGCGAGACCCATTGCGAGCGAGTAAGTAAAACAGCCAATTGAGCAATTGAGTAGACGCGTAAACGAGTAAACAAGAGACGGTCGAGGAACCGAAGTCGGTGATCTCGATCTGCTAACAGGTTAAGCCTCTTTAGCTCTATAAACGGGGCGCAGCAAACAAGGCTCGTGCCCCAGAGGGGTTTGTGCGATGGCTGTCAGCGCGTGACGTCAGCATCGGTACAAAGCCCTCCTTGGTGCCTTGGCGCCATTTGGCGGCAACGTCATTGCACAGCCGAGACTCGCACACTCCGGCTCAGCTGTATAAAAGAGCCCCGATCCCGCTCTCTCTTGTGCCACTGCTCTTTGTTTACTCTTATCCGCTCTCGTCTGTTTACAATGGGTCTCGCTAGCAAAATACAGTCCGCCGGTGCTCCCGGAGGACCTCCGCCGCCTCAGCAGTATGGCGGCTACCAGCAGCCGCCGCCTGGGCCGCCAGGTGCTCCTCAGGGTGCTCCTCAGGGTGCTCCCCAGGGCGCTCCGGCGGTCCCCGGCGGCAAGCCTGGTCCGCAGCAGGGTGGGTTTGCTCCTCCTCGGCCTCCGCCAGGCTACGGAAGCCAGTATCCTCCTCAGAGCCAGAACCAGTACGGGCCTCCTCCTGGTCAGCCACAGTACGGTCCTCCCGGAGGATATGGGCAGCAGCAGCAGCAGTATGGCCAGCAGCAATACGGTCAGCAGCCATATGGCCAGCAGCAGTATGGGCAGCCGCAGTATGGACAGCCTCAGTATGGGCAGCCTCCTCAGGGCCAGTACGGTGCTCCACAAGGTCAATACGGACAGCCTCCTCAGGGACAGTACGGTCGTCCTGGACCCCCTCCGCAGCAGCCACAGCAATACGGCGGTGCTCCTTCCGGTAACTACCTGCAACTCCTGCAAGCAGCCGTTCAAGAGAATCAGCTGCAATCATTCTATCCACCTGGATCACTTGAGCCAATTGCACAAAGAATCACTGGCCAAATCCAGCAGATTTCTCAATTATGGAGACTTCCACTTGAAATCGCAAATGACTTAGTTCGCCTCGCTCTCTATGATATTGTTCTTTTCGTGGATGATTCCGGATCAATGGCATTTGAAGAAAACGGTGAACGAATCGACGATTTGAAACTCATCATGAGCAGGGTTGCATATGCTGCAGCATTGTTCGATACTGATGGTATCGAAGTAAGATTCATGAACAATAAAATCGAAGGCAATGGAGTCAATAGTGAACAAGCCGCAAGTGCACTTGTATCACAGGCAAGATTCGCAGGACTGACACCACTTGGAACAAGTCTTAACTCTAAAGTATTGGAGCCTTTAGTATTAGGGCCTGCACGAAATGGATCAATGCGAAAACCAGTTTTAGTAATTTCAATTACAGATGGACAACCAGCAGGAGAAGATCCCAAGACTATTTTCAAAGTAGTTCGAAATGCTAAATCAATTTTAAGTCAAACTAGAGCTGGCCCTGGCGCAGTTGCGTTTCAATTCGCTCAAGTTGGAAGTGATTTAAAAGCAAGAGAATTCTTAGCTCGATTAGATTCTGATCGTGAAGTTGGTTCTTTGGTTGATTGTACAAGTAATTTCGAGGTCGAACAAGATGAAATGGCTAGAGTTGGTGTTAATTTAACTCCGGAAACTTGGTTAGTTAAGTTATTAATGGTAAGTCTTACATTTATATTTATTATATGAGGATTTTTCTTACTAATGTGGTTTGTTGTTTGTTTATAGGGAGCGGTTGATCGCTCTTACGATACTCAAGATGAAGCACATTAGTTTTTTGCTATTTATTGCGTTGTGATATTATTGCGTGTAGACTAGTTAATAGTTATAATAGCATATCGATTTTAAGTACGTATTTTAAGTAAATAATAAACTAATAAATAATCAATCAAAGTTCAAAAAAAATAAATCAAATCAACGTTTTCAAAAATAGTTCAAGCAAAACATTTGAATAAATTCTTAAATGTTTACAAACCAGGAGTCTCGGCAATACGGAAGACGTATTTAAATCCATTGACCTTAAAAGCATGTAAATCTTCAAGGCCAACATCAACACCTTCCAAACCTTTAGGAGCAACTTTAAATGGGTGTCCAGTAAAAGTACCATCAGCCAATTTAATACCAGCATATTTCATCATTAAATAAGCTAAATCTTGCTGTTGTTGATTTCCTGAATGTGCTGCTGATACCATTACAATTTCATATGTAATATCCATTGCATCTAATGCAGAGAAATCTCCAGTAGGTAAAATTAATGCTAACTTACCACCTTTATCTAATGCAGCTCCAGCCATTTGAAAAGATCCACGTTCAGAGACAGTATCCCAACAGTGTAATAATTTTTTACCTTCAGGGATAGCATCACGAATTTGCTTAACGACGTCTTCAGAACGATAATCAATAACGACATCACAGCCAATTGATTTAGCAAATTCAACGCTTGATCCAGCAACTCCAATAATTGGTCCAATTCCCGCTAATTTGGCTAATTTTACTGCAAATGCTCCAACTGAGGTTGCTGCTCCCCAAACAAGAATTGGTCCAGCTGTTCCTGGCTTTGATGCTTCAGGTGAAACTGGAGTAGGTAATGCCAAAGTATCAAAAAGACCATAAGCAGCAGTTAAATAAGCCAAGGGAATTGTTGCGGCAGATTCAAAAGAAGTGTTCTCAGGAATAATGAATGTAGTGTGAGATGGTGCAATTGCATATTCAGCAAATGAACCAGATGGTGCTCCCATTACATGGAATGCAGCAACTTTATCACCTTTCTTGAATTCAAACACTGAACTTCCAACAGCTTCAACAATTCCTGCAATATCATCTCCAGAGTTGTGGGGACGCTTGCTGAAGAAGGGGTACTTCCAGTCCTTACTATTCAGTTATCATTAGTTAGTATTGATCTTACGATCGTCGATAAGAGATTGGCACTTACGGGTTAGATCCAGAAACGACAACCTTGATCAAGACTTCATTTTCCTTAGGAACGCTATAAATAATTAAGTTAGTTGTATATCCAAAAGAATTGATGAATTAATCGAATTGATTAATTGCATAAACATACGGAATCTCAACATCAACAAATTCAGTTGAAACTGCATCAGTACAAGTAACAACGACTTCTTTCATTTTGATAGATGATCAATTGCAATTGATGTAATTGAGTAAATTATAATGAATTGGAATTACTTATGAATTCAAGTAAATACGATTGGTAATGTAATAACTCGTAGCTTTATATCAGAAGTTAATGGAATTTAGATTGTCGACGTTTGATATCGTCATCAGCCAATTAGCGTGCTTGAGCTTTGGGAGTGGAGTTAGAATTTAATTTAACTTCAACGTTAAACTAAAAGAAGTAAAACCTATCGTCCGATAGACACTTGATTTTACGGAAATGCTCTATTGCGATGTTTGGACTATTTATAATAATGTTTACGTTAGAATTATCATCATTAATCATATATACTTTATGATTCAGATTTAGCTGATTGAATCGTAAGCCTTCATGCCTTTTTGAGCGAACCTCGGCTTGAAATAAACATAGGCTGACTTTAATTCTTCTTTTATGCTACGCCATAATACATAGCAAGCTAACAGAATATATGGCATTTCCGATGCACAGATAAACAAAGCATCGTAGTGTCAGAGTGCTATCAGCGTGACGACCATAACGAAGCAATGGTAAGCATCGCACTTCTAGTGTAAGCTTCAATCAACCAAATTTTTCAATAGACATAAGTTGTAAAACTCCTAGAATCAATCCAGGGTAATATTATATACTAGCATTGCAGCATAACCATTTCTAGTATGAAAAATAACGTATACATTTTAAGATCCTGTCAATAGACCATTCAATTTTCTATTACACGGAACATCAATGAGTATATCGTTACCGTTGTAATTTTCCATTTCACAACCAGATACCACAAGATGCTGCCGGTTGCCTTGACATTAATCTACTTACTGTACCTGAATTTTCAAATCCAGATTTAAATAGTTTTCTGTAAATTGAAGGTTCTCTCTGGAGAATACTGATGCATCGATATCATATTTAACTTTTTAAACGGGTATATTACAAATGGTATTAAACCCACAATGAACAGCTGGCTATTTAAATAATGCATTGGATATTACGTAACATTTGCTTGAATGTATTGGTTATATTTGATAGGACATTGAGAGTGGAATGCGTGATATGCATTTCATTTTTTTAAAAGTATCAAACTTGATTGTGTAAGTATTGAAAAAAATTAAAAGAAATTTTAGGATTTGATGCGTGCTGATGTCTGGATCAGGATAGATTGTGGTCGTTTATTAGGTTGAGACGAAGCTGATTATTGTTGGTGGTTGCTGAGACAAGTGCAACTAGTGAAGAAAATATCAAAAATAAATGAATCTTTAGTTTGAAAATATCGCGGTAATTTCCTTGAATATCAAATTATTCTTGGTGAGATTGTGTTGTTGTCAATTGTGTGTAGTGAGTAGACTAGTACTGTATGAAAAGCTGCAGCCGTGAGGTAATCTATCAAATACAATCAAGACGTGTAAAGGCAAAAAAAAGTTTTTGCACGTATACACAGCTTATTTTTATCACACTGTCTATTTCACTTATCTGTCACTCATTTTATCAATAGTTTATCAGTGTTCTTCTTTGTCAATCACCTTTGACTCGGTGTCATCTCGTTGCGTACATCGCACTCACGTGGAAGTGTAGTCGATAAAACTGTATAAATTCATTTGTGTCATTTTTTCTCGTAAACTTCTTTAATAGTATAAGTCAAGTATTGGTTATGTATATAATCTGTTTTGTATAACCAGCATATTGTTAGTTGTTAGCTGTTAGTTGTTGCAAATCAAAGTTGAGAATTGTTAGACAAGAGTTTTGCAGAAAGCCGCAGTACAGAGAACAACTCGAAATCGAACTTCCACGGTTTATTTACTTACTCTGCTAGCTAAACTGCATAATCAATCTTGTGTTTCATTACGACAGGTCAAAAGATATATCAATTACAATATTTGTACATACTATACAAAATCAAATTTGATTTAAATTTATGTTTGAAGATTGAATTTCGACATACTTAGATCAACAATGCAACAACCGCCTCAAGTTCCTGCAGGCACAATGCCTCCTGATCTATCATCTCAATTTCAATCAATGAACTTACAAAATGGATCAGAAGCGACTTCAACTGCACACTATCCTAGACATAAACGACCTGCCAGAGTTTTTCATAATTTGGATGTTAATTCAAACGATCCGATGTCTCAACCAATTATTCCAAAAGATTTACCTCCTGATCCTTCTTTAGCTTATGGAGCTGATGCAGCTGCTGCAAGTGCTCCAGTCGGATTCGTTCCTTCTATGCCAAATACTCAACATACAACAACTGCTCCTGGTGCAGTTCATCATAGTGGAGCAATGGGATTCGCAGCTGCTTCAGCTTCAGCAATGACAGGTGGACCCGGACCAACAGCAGGATATTCACAAATAAAATCAGGTCCAGAGATTGGAAATTCTTCAAGAGTTGATCCTGACCAGATTCCAAGTGTTGTATTAGTTCGTGAGACTCATCAAAAATATTATTCAGGTCGTACTTATCCAACAATGGAAAGATTATGTCCTCCTGTTGCTGGAACTGATTTCTGTGCAATTGATCAAGGAAGTTCAAATCCGAAATTCGGTAGATTGACTCTTTGTACTGTTCCTCAATCAGCTGATGTATTAGCAACTTCGAAATTACCCATGGCTCTTATATTACAGCCACTTGCTAAATTACGTCCTGATGAACAACCAATTCCATTACTAGATTTCGGTGAAAATGGTCCTCCAAGATGTAACAGATGCCGAGCATATATTAATCCATTTATGCAATTTTCCAATGGAGGAGCTAAATTTATATGTAACATGTGTCAATTTGCGAATACAGTTTCAGCAGAATATTATTCACCAGTTGATGCATCAGGCCGGAGAATTGATAGAGATCAAAGACCTGAGTTAAATTTAGGTACTGTTGATTATGTTGTCCCGTCTAAATTTTGGACTGGTCCGACTCCTGAACCATTGACATATTTATTCGCAATCGATGTTAGTGCTGATGCTGTTAATAAGTCTTTACCTCATTTAATGGCTCAAGCCATTAGAAAAGCTTTATATGGTCCTCAAAGTACTTTACCCACATGTTGTAAGGTTGCTATTATCACATTCGACCGAAATATTTATTTCTACAATTTAAATGTACGTTTTACTTTTTTTTTTGCTATAAACTGACAAAGCTAATGAGTAATATAGAGTAAATTAACTCAAGCGCAAATGATGGTAATGACAGAGATTGGGGACTCATTTTTACCACTTATGGACGGATTATTTGTTGATCCAGAAGAGTCAAGAATGGTAATTGAAGATTTACTTGATAGACTTGAAGTTTTGTTCGAGGATTTAAAGGTTCCTGAACCTGCATTTGGTGCTGTACTCAATGTTGCTTTCCAAGCTCTTGAAAAATCTGGTGGTAAAATTATTACCACTTTATCTGCTTTACCAACTTGGGGACCTGGAGCACTTGCATTTAGAGATGATCCGAGACAATATCATACTGAGAAAGAAAAACAGTTATTTATAACTGAAAATGTATATTATAAGAATTGGGGACAAAAGTATGCAGAACATGGAATTGGATTCGATTTATTTTTATTCCCAAGTACATATTGTGATATTGCAGCAATCGGATCAGTTACAGAAAGATCTGGTGGTGAAATGTACATGTATCCAAATTTTGTTCCTCAAAGAGATGGTAAAAGAATGATCGCGGAAGTATCCGCTGCTGTTAATAGAGAAATTGGATATCGCGGTCAATTAAAAGTGAGATGTTCCAATGGATTACAAGTCTCTGCATATTATGGAAATTTTTATCATTCAAGTCCTGCATCGGATGTTGAGTTTGGTTCAATTGATGAACATAAATCAATTGTTGCAATGTTCAAATACGATGGTAAGCTTGATCCTAAATTAGATGCACATTTTCAAAGTGCATTACTGTACACAACAAAAGAGGGCCAATTGCGAATTAGATGTCATAATTTTGTTGCAGGAGTTTCAAATCAGGTTAGAGATATTACTAAATTCTGTGATGAAGATGCAATTATTTCAGTAATTGCAAAAGAAGCTGTTCAACATATGGCAACTGATCAATTAAAAGATATTAGAAAAGGAATTACAGATAAATGTGTTGCTGTTTTAGCTTCTTATAGAAAACACGGCGCGTCAATGTCTGCTCCTGGTCAATTGATTTTACCTGAATCTCTCAAAGAATTATCTGTAATGTTACTCGGTTTAATCAAATCAAAAGCATTACGCGGTGGTAATGTTAATAGTGACGTTAGAGTTTATTCAATGCGATTAATTAAATCTGCACTCATTCAAGATTTATCTTATTATTTATATCCTCGCGTCTATGGATTACATAATATGACTGAAACAGACGGATATGCTGATCCAACCACTGGTGAATTTCATTTACCTGCAGGAGTACGAGCTTCATTAGCAAGACTACAAGAGGGCGGTGTTTACATTATTGATAATGGACAGAATTGTTTTCTATGGATTCATAAACGAGTTAATCCAAATCTACTTCGAGATCTATTTGGCCCTACTATTGATTCATTACAATCGATTGATGCATATCTTAATGAATTGCCAGAACTTGACACAGAAATCTCAAGACAAGCTCGACAAATTCTAAATTATTTAGCAAGTAAAAGATCTTCAAAATCATTAAGTATTCAATTAGCAAGGCAAGAATTTGATGGAGCCGAATATGAAGTTTCTTCAATGATGATTGAAGATAGAAATTCTGATGCAATGAATTATGTTGATTATTTATGTCATGTACATAGACAAATTCAACTTGTTAATGCTCAGTAATTTTAGTATTTTTATTTTTATTATTATTACTGATATGAGAAGTTACGATATCTTGCATTGTATTTGTTTTGTTGTTTAGCATTCTGTTTAAAATGAAATGACAGTATATAATATTGCATTATTCGTTATTTACTAGTTACTCTTTAATAGTATCCATTAAATTCTGTCCAAATAAACCACCAAATAACTCACTAAAGCAAGGTTAGTATTAACTCACTCGAATAAAATAAAAGTAATAAATATAACCTACTCAATTTGTTCTGAGCTCCAAGTACTTTGCGGAATAGGTGGCATAAAATTCTGTACTTTATCTTGAACATCGAATCTTAATTTTCTACCTTTAGAAGCTTTAGTATCAATATTTGCTTTCTTTGTCTTTGGCTTCGATACACTCCATTTTATTCCTTCGTTTGTATTTGTTGAATCTGCTAAATTCTTCTCAACTAAATCTCGTAATAAAGTTTGATAAAAATCAGTATCATCAAATAAAAATTTCTTTCCAATGTTATCATCATCAGTATTTTTACTTAATGCAGAATCTGATATTCTTTTAATTGAATTATTGCCATTACCAGTATTACCCTCTTCACTATTTTTATCACCTTTAAAAGCATCAGATCTATCAATTCTAGTTCTACTAACTAATCTAGAAGTATCTTTTAGTAAATCAATAACTTGAACTGAGATACTTTGATTTAATACATTAAATTTTTTAGAATTGCCAAGATTTCCAAGTAAATTTGTTGACGAGATTTTTTGTGACCATTTATCTAATACTGCGTTTCTATATGCAACTGTTGATGAACTTAATTCTTGTGCTTGTGAATGATATTCTTCTAATGTTGCTGAGGGAATTCGTTTTCGCTTTGATGATATTGGTGATGTTGAGACTTGTGTTAATTCAGGTACTGTCACTTCATTTAATTTCAATAACCGCTGTAAAAAGTATTAGCAAAAGAAACCCCATTCATATCGTCATTTTCTATCACACTTACGATTCTCAATTCAACAATTTTGCCAATCAACTCCCCAATTTTCTCTTTCATACTTTCCACAACTGTTTCCAATTCTTTAATACCTTCACTACTATCATCGTCATTGTTTTCTTTTTTGACATCTTCAAGAACTGAAAGTGATATATTCATCCCAGTCAGTGCTTTTTGTAATTGAATCCTCGCATCTAAAATTCTTTCGTAGATAGCCTATTGATTCATTAGTTCATCTCTCACATTCACCTCCGCAACTAAATAAACGTACGATTTGTCGCTTAACTATTATTCCATTTTTATAATTCTCATCCATTTTGAATTTACTAACCAGCTTATATGCATATAAATTAACGAGATTAGAGATCAAATGAAGAAATGTTCATGAAATCAAGAAGATTGGGATAGGATTGGGAGTTTGGCATTAAAAATTTGAACTGTGCGGCGTATAGAAAAACACCTTTGATTTGATTGATTTATTGTCTTTTGGCTCAAATATATTGACGGTTCATTGAGAAACATGCCTCATAGTTCCTACCGAACATAATATCTAGTATCGAAAAACACAGATTCGAAATTAAACACATATCCACTCACAAATACCCGCTCAAACCGCAAGTTTCTCTCGCGGTCATGACTTGCGAGATTCATTCATGGGCGCCAAAAATAACCCTTGTGTCATAAAACCTCCGGATGGCCAAGCTGGTAAGGCGTCAGACTGTAATGGTTCCACTGGCTTATCTGAAAATCGCGTGTTCGAGTCACGCTTCGGAGACATTTTTTTTTTTTTTTTTTTTTTTTTGGCAAGCTTATAATGTATCAAGGGTTTTGTTCGCATTGCTCTTTGATATGTACCATAGTTTTATGATAACCATGGGGGTATAACTACAGTATCCTATCCAACATATCTTGGACGAGGTCTTCCTGCTACTTGTATTTGTCAACCGTTTCAAAAATGTGGATGTGCTCAGAATTCTAATGTATATTCATTGCCTTCTGATGCAGCAGGAGTACAACTGTTAATGGATCTGAAATGCTAGTTATTGTTGGAGCCTTTAAAATTACCAGCTGCAGCAGGCTCAAACCAAAAGTCTGCTGGCATTTGATCTCCATCAATACTGAAGACTTCGTTGATTGTGATTCCAGAGGTATTATTCCAGTAAATTGTATTTATTATCAATATATCATTATTACTCCAAACTCCAAATTCCCTACCATATATACAATCTAATCAATCAACAGTTCTCCTTTGTCTAATAACATTAATCTCACGAGCCAAATTTTGCCATAATCCCAATTTCATTTCTCTTGAATAAGCAGCTACTCTTCCCGAAGTCGACGGCATTACAAAGACTTTTGGATGCAAATTATCCGTAGTAGCGAATTCAAATTCCATTTTATAATCACCAAAATCTTGAAAACCAAATTTAAATTCTTTGGGTAATCCGAATCCTGATTTACCACGACAAACAGCTTCCCAAATTTTTTTTCCTACAAAGCAAATAATTTCACAATTAGTTGTTTTTAGTTTCTCTTCTAAAATTGGAATTCCTTCAATCATTTCTTGTATTGATAATTCACTTTGTTCAGCACTTGGTCTTTCAACTAAATTCGTAATCCCAAATCCCCAATTCTTTGGTAATAATCTGTCATCAGCTGCTGTTAGTCGTTTAGAGACACAGCCAGATTCAACCATTAACGGCCAAAATAAATTCGTTGGATTCGCAAACATATGTTGATGTTTTGATGTCATTACTCCAGGATTAATTCCAACAAAGACACATATAAGATTATCACCTAGTATGTCTGGCACTGGTTTCAAATGTGCATACAGTGATGGTGGTGCATATGGTCGTGCTCCTCGTCGTTTGGATTTCTTTGGCGAGCTTGATTTGGATCTTTGAGGTGATGCTGGTGATTCAATGCTGTCATCAGTCATGACTCTTCTTCGTTTGTCTTTACTCTCAACATCAACTTCTCCACTAAACCATCGACTTCTCTTTTCACCTGTATATATTTCATCAACATTCACGTCATTCTCCACTTCCTTCTTTACCTCACTCTTCACCTCATCCTCTATATTGACTCCCTCAGCCTCCGCGGCGTAATCCTTTGCAGCAAACTTATTCAATAGCCCATTGAACGACAATACACGATTAAACTTATCCGCCATTCAATCTATCTCTGAATATTATTGCATTATATAATGTCGGTGTTGAATAATGCATACAATACTGAAGAAAGAAAGAATTGATAGAGAGTAAGAAATGGGATTTCCCAATCGAGCTGCAAATCATGAATACCGTACTTAGCACAATATCTCGCTCAGCACCATAATCTCGCTAATTACTCGCATAAATACCTAAAGTATGTACCATTCGTTAACACGGCGTTACCCAATTCGTCCAATGCACCGCAAATTCATCACGATCATGCACCTGAGTTTGCGGCCGTCTCCTATTCGAAGTTAAGCGCGCGCTCTTCATTGCTGGTACCAGTTTCAATTCACTGCAATCTACAGTACAGCGCCATCTGTTTGGATTATAATAGCATTTGGTATTTAATTTTTGTTTCAGAGAGTTAAAATTGGTTCGTTTTTGATATCTTCGGAGTTTCAATTGTTATTCGGGTGTTCACGCGACCTTATTTTCAATTTCAATTCAATTTACTTCAATTACAATAAACAAATAATTCGCAACTTACAAAATAAGATTAAAAATACAGAATAAAATAATGGCTTCAAGATCAGGTGCATCTATGAAAGATGTTATGGTGAAATTAATAGTTGAAGCAGGAAAAGCATCTCCTTCACCACCAGTTGGACCTGCTCTTGGTTCAAAAGGTGTTAAAGCAATGGACTTCTGTAAAGAATTTAACGCTCGTACTGCTCATTATACACCTGTATGTTTTGCCAGTTAAGGCTTTGCTTGAAATTCGCCAGAAAGCATTTTGCTAATATCTATATTACGAATAGGGAATTCCAATTCCATGTGTGATTAAGATTCGACCAGATAGATCATTTACATTTGAAACTAAATCACCCACTACTTCATATTTAATCCTTAAAGCAGCTGGTGCTAAACAAGGTGCTGGTACAAATGGTGCACCAGTTGGTAAAATTTCATTAAAGCACGTTTATGAAATTGCAAAGATTAAACAGAAGGTTTGTTTTGTTATTAACTCTATTGATTGATTATTGTTATTGGAAGAATATAGATGGACTAATATGTTGTGAAATAGGATACCAGTATGGCTGATTTAAGTTTAGAATCAATCGCGAAATCAGTGGTTGCAACTGCAAAGACCGTCGGTGTTGAAGTTGTCCACTAAATCTTTATTTTTCACCAATTATATATCGCGTTTATTACTCAACATAAGAGCACGGGTTGCTCTTAATTTCAATTCTTAATAACACATTACTCTTACTTGACATTTCAATTTCAGCAAAGTAATCAAGACTTGACTTGCTAAACACCACCACACTCCATTCTACAAATACTTGCACGGATATACAATATTCTTCTTCATTTCATTCAATATACTGTACGGTAACGTATTTATGTATTCCATGTATTTTTAATTTTCATCTGTGCAGTTAATTTACCGTGTTTGTGATACATCTATTATTTGCATTTAATCAAAGTATACATCAATTTATTTGTACGGTAGTCATATATAACAGAAACTATGGGTAGCCGTTACTTTCATGCTTATTTATATTTCCAGCTTTAGTTCCAGCACGTATCTTACACTAAAAAATTGCTCGATAAATCCGATTATCACTATATCAAACAACATTGATCTGTTACTAGTTGTGCGTTTTTCGTTTTAAATATCGTGGGGGGGCACATTTTGAAATAGACCAAGTTTGTTACATTTTTGAATGAAACGAGCGAGACCAATGCCATGGATTTTAACTAAATTGACGATACACCTGCCATCTTTCATATCCAAATTCATCAGACTAAATTATCTGCAGATATCGAAACAAAAATTTAAATGTCACAAGCCGTGTCTGAGCAGCTGAGCCGTCATACCTGCTCATCTAAGCATTGCATCAGTGAAACTCTGGAAACGAACATTAAGAAGTGTAAGGTTTAAATGAATATACAACTGGGTATAGTTTACTGTTGACTGAGCAGAATGTCGTACAAACGAGACCGTCAACTGGACCCAATAGCAGAGCCAGTAGCAAACAGAGACCAGATTTCATATCATCTATAAGTGACAAAGAGATTTCCGATTGTTATTGCGGCAATGACGATGACTATCTTCTTGAAACGACCTGATGAATCTCGCTATTTCAATCTTCGATATCCCTTCTTTTCGTCCATCTTCTCAATAGTCGTTCCCATTTTTGATATCATACATTTCCGCCTAATTTCCTCGTATTCCTTTGTCGTTGAAGGAAACCATCACGGTACATGATGCAAATTCTAACCATTCAACAGCGAATATCGTTTTCAAAGATACGTATGTATCTAATAGTCCTTGACGAGTCAAATTTCTGTAAATCTATATTTTCAACGAATAATTCCAATGTCCTCTTTACATAAACTAAATGATGGAAGTGGATGTCTAGTGCAGATTGATAATGAACATATCTGGTCCATTAGGATGATATGAAACCATTGTTGAAATAACCCAACAAATCAATTATATTTATTATTATTAATTAGATTCACTTGAATCTCCTTGTACTTGTATCTTAATTATCTATGTTACTTATAATCAAGATACATGCGCCATGGACACTTCATGTCGTATGGTATACGCGTTTGTTTACACTGCGTTCAGCGCCGGTCACATGACTTGAAAGCTTACATCAAATGTAGTTCTAAGGGGAAAGTGTATTCAGTGTATGAGCGCGGCTCACTCAATTAAATGTAAACAAACAACATGACCAGGTCCGACCACTCGACCACTCAGGTGCTTTTTACGTTCCCATATTCTCTTTTAGCGAGCGTATATTTCAAGTTCTGACTTTACAAGGGAATTTAAATTAATGCTATTACATTATCACAATAAAAATGCCGCGCAAGTCAACTCCAACATCAACAGGCGGCTCAACAAGCGGATCAACAGTCGCATCAACGACGACGACGACGACGATTCCTGTGAATCTTGGAACGACAGAGAAATCAACAATACGATCAACACCGACCACTAAAGGAAAGAAAAGTGTGAAGAGTGTTAGGAAACCTGGGCGGAAATCTAAGGATGATGAAAGTAATGATGTTGGAAATGATACTGCAAGTAGTGTTGTTGGTACACCGAGAACATCAAGTTCGAGAAGTTTAAGAAGTTCGAGTAGGAATACGCGAACACAAACTAGATTACGAAAGGACTTGGACGTACATGATTTCATAACTTCTACATCACCTAAACGATCAAATACACAAAGGTTGAAGAATAAATTACATAACGAAGAAGAAAATTCACCAGATCAACTTGAATTTCTTCCGTATATTTCACCATTAAAATCAACAATTGAAGCAAAACTACGTGCACGAGAGCGTGAGAAGGAAATTAAATTAAGGAAAGAAGGTGGTGAATATAGAAATGCTGTTAATATTTCAAGAGATGCTATGTTGGCTCTGTTACAGGGACGGATTAGTGATGGTGAGGTGGATGTGAAGAGGAAGTGGGTGGAGGAGGAGGAGGAGAGTGGATTGGCGAAAAGACAGTTACTCAAAGAATTTGTGCTGTCGCCACCGGAAAATGGAACACCGACTCCAGTGACGAATGTGACATCACCACAACAGACACCGATGAATTTACATGTCAATGTTACAATTTCAGGAAACGAATCACCATTTCACACTGCGCAAAAATTAACATATTCACCACAACATTCACAACACTCACAAATAGAGTCACCAAATCATATACAACAATCTCAGCAACAGTCGCCAGTTCATAAAAATTTGAAAAAGAATCCAATTGATATATTCGTGGATAGTGATGCTGAAATCAATGATGTGAATATTAATGTTGATAATGAGAGTGAACGAGGGCTATTACCTGCATTGAGAATAAGAAGTGAGAATATTGGTAATATTTTGAATAGTGAAAATGAAAATGAGAAGGAAAAAGAGATGGAGAAACAGGAAGCGGTGTTGGTTCAGGAAGATGGTGCAACACAAGATGCTGAAGTCGAAGACAGTGAAAGTGGAGAGGAAATGGAATGTCCTGCGTCACCTACATCGACTGTAATGACAGGAATGACAACAAGTGAATTACCACCATTAAATCTGCAAGGCCAAATTCCACAGTCACGCTCACACTCACGCTCACAATCAACCACAGCTTTAAATAAAATATGCTATGGAAATAAATGGAGTAAAGCTCATTGGATTTTACTTGCATTACTTCATCCCAAACGAATGAATCCAATACCATCACATTCTAAAAGCTTACCAAGTCCTGCGAAATTTATTATAGAAGCATTTCCTGATATTTCAAGTGAAGAGGTTGGTAGAAGGATGTTGGCTTTAGATCGGGTTAGAGTTAAGAGGGAGTGTGAGGGTGAGAGGTCGAGGAGACGATGATTGTTGAACTAATTGATGGTTGAGTATGCTGTGTAGATATTGTATCGGATATATAATTAATGATTGTATTTTTTGTTATCCGGAAGTAAATTGTAGAGTGCGGAAGTGATGAAGAGCGGAGTGTTTGGTTGGAGTAGTTGTAGCGGAGTGTGGGGCACGGGTTAGGGTGCCCACTAAGAGAAGATTGGGCGGAACAGATTCAAAATCTTGAGATCGTCGCGAACGTGAACGTGAACAACTACTATCAAAAGAGGAAAGGAAAGATTTAGCGTGGATTAATTGACTGAATAGAAATGACGGAAGGTAAAAAATATGTTATTGAGCATATGGAAGATGGAGTATTTCCATGGGTGTTGTTAGAATATTTAGAAGTATCAAGGATGGTTAACGGAGGACAAAATTTTCATTTAACATCATTAAAGCCAGAGTTACACAGCAAGTTACCAAAAGAATTACAAAATCCAAGCACGGTTTCGACTACGACTTGCGAAGTAATCGATTTACCAGGAGTGAAAACAATTGCAGAACAAGGGAAGATTTGTTTATTGGATCCAAAGGCTGAAATTGATTTAAGTCCAAATGATGGGGATCTGTTTGAGTATTTTGTGTTTGGGGGAATTCTAGGTGATCATCCTCCGAGAGATCGAACTGCGGAATTAAGAAGATATGGATTTGAAGGAAGAAGATTGGGAAGTATGCAAATGACTACTGATACTGCTATCAGAGTTACCCAGATGATTGTCGAGGGGAAGGGTGAGTGTTAGTATGATTGAGTGAATGAGTGAGGTGAAGAGTGCTAATGATATGGATAGTGCCACTAGATGAAATTCCATATGTGGATTGTCCAGAATTACGTTGGAATAAACATGAGTGTACGGAGATGCCATTTCGATATGTTTTAGGGGAAGATGGAGAGCCAGTCATGCCGAAGGTACGTGGTTGTTCTTCTACGCAGTTTATTTATTAATCTATTTATTGAGTATATATTAACCGAGTGCTTGTATAGGGAATGAGAGAATTAATTAGAGAGGACTCGGCAAAGGGATTCGAGAATTTTTTGTAATATTGTTGTAGTTATGATTGAAGAGGATGATGATTGTATATAGAAACGGATACTATAATTAATGAACGTTTACGATAGTTGTAAAGTGGTACATCGGTATCGGCGAGACGTGTCATGCAAGTCATTTGACTCGATATAGATTCTTAAACATGTAGATCATTAATGTCATGTGCAGGAACGTTGAGTGTATAGTGTACGTATTGAGTGCATTTAGTGTATTGAAGTATGGAAATAGAGTACTGTATAAGCGCAGACGACGGATATACGTTGTGCGACGCAGTTGCAATATTCCGAGGTGTGGCAGAATTAAATTGAAAGAGCGATCGATCGACCGGATCGGATCGAACAGCGGAATGAACGAACATAGTGTATTTTGTAGTAGTGGGAGTGGGGGGGGGGGGGTTGGCAAGCGAGAGTTTACTCGATTGGGAAAGAACAAGTGGTGATTGAACTCGTGATGGAGAATTAGTGGGAGAAGCGGAAGTGGAGCAGACGTTTGGCTTTAGTGTTTAGTGAGGCTAATGAGTCTAGGACTGAGACCGAGATCGAGTGGACTACAGTACAGTACATCGCAGATTGCGAGCATCTGAGTTGTATGAATTAGTGCTGCATTTAGTATCAGTATCAGTATTAGTATTGCTGGAATACAGCAGAGCAGATAACAAATCAACAATGCGCAGAGAACCCGGGGCGCGGCAGAGAGCGAGAGAGCGGGAGAGCGGGAGAAAGCAGAGCGCAGAGAGCCAAAGAGCGAGAGCGAAAGCGCGGAAGCTTTGAAGCGCTTTGAAGCGAGGAAAGCGAGTGGCGGTGCGCTAGACAGCGGGTTTCCTGTTTGGGCGACAGGCACGGCACACGGCTCTGGCAGTTTATAGTTTACAGTGTGGCATTGCACGTGCGAATGAACAGCGTACTCTGCACTTGCATCAGCACGGCGCATTCTGTGCTGGGCCAGTGCATTGCCGCTGGGAACGCACTCGCTCGTGGACTCCTTTGCGAGACGCGACGGCGCAAAGAAGCGAAGAAGCGAAGTAAGCGAGAGAGCGAAGGGCAGTGCAAGAAGAAGATACAGCACAGCGGCGTGGGCTGCAAACCTCATGACGCGAAGTGCAAGCGAAGGCCGTTCCGCGCTCATCAGCAGTATACATAATACATATATACAAGTGCCGGCATCTTCCTGTGTTTCCTTCTTTCCTTCTTTCCTTCACCGCCAGCAAACCGCACCCGCGATGTCGCGTTCCGACGCCCTTCTCCGATCCTCCCGTCTGGATCCGCCGGGTTCATGCTGCGCTGCAACTTCTACATCTACACCTACGCCATCGACAACCACAACCACAACTACACCATGTTCGTCTTCTCACAAACGAAACGGACTGAAACGACTGAAATCAGCATCGCCAGCTATGCCAATCGACATGTCTTCATTCGCAATGCCTCCATCTCCTGCGTCTTCATTCAATACGTCGCATTCAGACTCACATTTCGCTCTTCCAACTGACCTGAGCCAACTATCAGCTGCTCTATCAACTCTATTCACAAACTTGCCCCCTGTCAATATTCTCGAGGAGTCATTCAGAATACTATCATTCTCGGATAACCCGACCGCTTCGTTAGCTACTTCTCTTGTTCAGTCAACCTACTCAGCCAGAGATCCGAATCATTCCGCATACGTGACACTCACGCATGCAACTTCACGATCAACACCTGCTCACAACCCATGTTCAGCTCAGCTACCTACTCCTGAATTAATTCATTCCTCAGCCTCACTTTCATCAACCTCAACAGCATCGTCTTCCTCACACTCTCAAGCAAACCACAGTGACTACTTTGCACCAACAACTTTCGAATCTTACGTTCATGCGCGCTCAATCCCAATAGTCCCTCCATATTCACTGCATTGTGCAATCTCATGCAACATCTTGCCGACTCATTCACTTCCGTCGTTTACTCATTTCACAAAAGCCAGAGTATCCGAATTACTCCCAGGCGGACTTCTCCTTCTTCTCTTTCCAACTGATTTATCATTTTTCTACGACACATATCTCCCAATACTAGATCCAATACTACGCACTCAACTATCACTAAGTAATCTATCAACAAATCAATGCATTTCATTATCTTCATCACCATCAATTCCACCATCTTATTCATCTCAACTTTCATATTTAAAATCATTACCAATTTCAATCTTGCATTCGTCGCATGTTTCACTGAGTTTACAATCCTGGTCTGAACAATGGTTATTCGATGAACAAAAATGGATATTAGATACATTACAATCTCAACAACATTCACAGCAATCTCAATCAACTGAACTATTATCTTCATTCTTACAATCAAACTATACATCTTCAACTCCAAAAGCAAATCAAATTATCGAGGGAATACGATCTAGAGCAAATTCTCATTCTACGTCTGTTCCTGTTAGTGTTTTTGTAATCAAACGGCTGTAACTTATTTACTTTGTTTTTACGTCATTCGGTCGGTCATTTATGGCGTTCTATTGTTATGGTTAAACGCGTTCGGTTGCATTTCATCATTAAATAAATCTACACTTCCATTTAAACATTTAATTATAATATAAATAAATCTAAGTAAAAACCCAAACACCAACTTAACACCACTCCACACCACACACACACACGCACACGCTCACTTTCTCTTTTTCTTTTTTCTCAAAATACTCAAATCCTCACTAACTTCATCCGCCTTTAATCCCTGCATTCCGCCCGCAGCTTTTTCTCTTCTACCACTCCCAACTCCAGTTTGATCTCTAAAATGTCCAAATGGTAAAACATCTCTGTCACTCCAAAATGCCGCAATCTCATCTTTATCTTTACCATTTTTCTCACCATTATTCACAACTCCTCGTTTCCTTTTCTTGCCTCCATTTCCTCCCGTATCACTACCTGCTCCTGAGCCTCCTCCGTTTCCCAATATCCCATTAATTTCATTCCCTGTGAATAATCCGGCAACTGCTGCTGCGATACTTGCTGAACTTCCAATATTTTGATTGGAATTATTATTTGCTGTAACTGCATTTGCACTTGTAGCTGAAGTAACTACAGCTGCTGCTGCTGCCGCTGCCGCCGCCGCCGCTGCCGCAGCTTCACCTCTTCTTCGTAAATTCTTACGACGCTCTCCAACTGATCCCATAATCCCACTTGTATCATTTTCCAAAAACGAACTTGCGCTACCATCTCTTGAGTTATTATTATTACTTTCAACATTATCGAATTGAAATCCCGCTACCGATAATAACAAAGAATGATCATTAGCAATATCCAATAAATCTTTATCTTCATTTAATTTTCTTCTTTGAGTTTCCAACTTCATTAATAATTTCTCACGAATAGCACGTTCCATTAACTCATAATCATTCTCTGCAACTGAAATATCTCTTTCATATTCTTTTTCCGCTCTGCCTAACAAAAACTGCTCATTCAAATACAATGTAACCAACTCTTCATCCCTTTCTTCTGAAATATCAATACATTTTTCAATAAATCGCGGTTCATTACTTCCATGTAATGCAGCTAATGTATTTTGTAATTCAGACAATGTATCTCTGAATAAAACTTCTCGATTTTTGGCAAACGTGGACGTTAATATTGAATATCGTTCGGAAATATTATGACGTCTTCTATCTCGTTTGGAAACTGCACTGTTGTTATTTATCGATGAACTTGTCATTGCTGGTGCGATGTTATGTAATACACTTCCATTCACTCCGTGGATTGCATGTCCATTTACATCCATTTTTGTACCCACTTCCAGTTGATGCTGCACTGTAGATATGTAGGCGTTGTCGAGAATTACATCTGAGGAAGAGTCCGATCGTCGACGGAGACAAAGCCACTTGAACATGGTACACCTAACCCTTCTCACAAGCCGCATGCTAATTTGCTGACGTTTTACTCACGCATGCGGAGAGTTACTTTGAGGGGATTGTAGATGATTAACATGCAGCATCATGAATTGTATGTGCTGTATGATTTATAAGATCATTTGTCACTTTGGGATATCTGAGTATTATTTACTGACTTCCATGAATCTTACCAGAACTACTTGAGTACTTGGCTACTTCCCCAAGAGTGGAGAGAGAGAGACTTGAAATTGGATCCCACCACTACACCAGATAATGGAAAATACGTGTCTCTGAATGGAACCGATTTACAATTAAAAACCTGAACCAAATCTTTTTTTGCAAAAGTAGTTAAGTGCTCAAGTAGTTCTGGTAAGATGTTGTGGGAATCAGAGAAGAAAAGACAGAGCGACACGAGCACTGACGTCCTTGACCTGTTGTTGAATTTGTTAGTAAGAGTTGTTTGAGTTGATCTTGTTAGGTGCATAGGTAAGTATAATTGCTGTTACTAACCAGGACTCATATTTCATTATCTGGCTAACAATTCAATTTATTTTGCAGCTCAATACTCATTCAATAGTGGTCGGCAGATAATGAATGTCAACTATTTACGAGAATTATATCAATCCAAACAATACATGCAAGTAATATAACCGGCAATGTGAAATGTGATCAATTGATCTCCATTGCAACTTTGATTGATGATCAAGAGAGTGTGGGTATTTGAAGAATTTGGTATGCATACTCTATATCATGGTCACCATAGGCTTTGATAGAGCTTTGACATGCTGCTGCCGTTGTATAGACATAGGCTTTGATAGAGCTTTGATATGCTGCTGCCGTTGTATAGATGCATTAGGATCGACAGAGTTAAAGATTGTCAAAGATGCAAGTTCACTGGTAGAGGTATGGAATTCAGTGTCAATGGATTTTATCTCAGCAAAGACAAAATCGTGCAACTTTATCCACAACACCCCGATCATCGGATCGATCGACGCCAAATTCTGCATCTGGACGCAGATGATGTCGCGGAGGAGTTGCAGAGATTAGATCTTGCGGCGAAGGCGGCGTATAACGCGGCGCATGAAAGGAATAAGATCCAATTCGACTTGCATCAAGAGTCGACTTTGATAGGACTTTGATAGGGCTTAATGACTGCTTCAAATCAGTCGGTCTGTTCAAAGATCAACTGGATTTATCAGGAGGACCGTTGTGTTACATTCGTGGTAAACGTCTGCTCCTTTCTATCGCTGAGGCCTACGATTGTTTTCCGGCTCTGTGCGAGACATTACTTCATCGGATTATAATCACACAATCTATATTGTGACTCGGATCCACCATTTACAAGGTCGGTCCGAAGTTCTACATATAGGCCTAGATTACCGAACAGACCAGTGCACAACTATGACCAAAGTGAAGGCGAAGATTCTCTTTAATGATTGGAATGCCAATTTGACGATCGCAAGAGACAATATCGCGCATGCGAAAGATGTGCAAGGCAATGTCTCGAGATCGGAGAAGAAGGCATGATGCATTCGATGTCGGAGACCTAGTGTTAATCCGTCGAGATGCGTATAACCTGTCGACAATAATGCTGGAGACTTTAGCGCAGCGAAGAGAGTAATGAGATACCTTTCAGGCACAAAGATCTTGGACTGAAGTATAAACGATCAGAAAAACTTACACTTGACTACTATGCAGACGCTGAATGGGATCGGAATCGGTCACAGGCGGTTTAGTTGGAGGATTTATCATAGAATTGAGCGGGTGTACTATTATTTGGAAGTGCAGGATCGGCAACTCTATCGTCCACTGAATCCGAGTATTATCAATTATCAGAATCATGCCTTTGTTTCAGTACAGCTTCTCTTCACTATCGCTCGCAGCTTTTGTTGTCCGTCGTCGACATCCCTCCGGTCGTCAACATCACTCGCTTTACAGCGGATCGACATTGTTTAGCAGAATTTGGTGGCGAGAGATTCACGGACCCAAATTCCGATTTCGTCTTACTCTATTTGTAGCTGTGCTGGCTCTTGGCACTGCTATCACTGCCATGGCTTTTATTAATACATACATTTCCTCTCTGCTATACAAGAGCTATCAAAGCCCTATCAAAGCCCTATATTGTGGTTGTATTATTCATTCATGGTGCTATTAGTCATAGGGGTTCATTTTCTTGTGTATGTGTCGAGGATAGGAATTGTCTTATTTTTGTGGGGGCGGAGGTGTAGCATGTACCCGACTTCTAAGGGACTTGTATTATGTAAAGCTGACCGGATGGCAGCAGAACACCACGCCGGATTAGGCATAGTAGTATAGTAAAGCACATATATAGGTGAAGACGCTGCCCCAGCTTTGCTGGCCAGCTTCCCTTCACCATGTTATCTTCGGGTCTTCATCGGATTGTAATCACACAAAACGCAATCTATATTGTGACTCGGATCCACCATTTACAA
>JAJLTX010000052.1:0-95655 GCA_030568365.1 Myxozyma kluyveri
GGCTTACTCTCGGTTCCCTCTCGGCTTATCCTCGGCTTACATAATCGGCTCCCCTCCTTTCATTCGGTCGCATCTCTAACAGTAAAATATTAGGCAACAGGCTCAGTTAGGGGGTTTCCGACCAAATTACGCCGCAGCCGCACGGAGGCTCGCTTGCGCCACGATATATGGAGGCTGTTGTAAAAAAGTGCCGCACCATGAGAGGCTCATCTGTTTGTATATGTACAGTATTGGTTTAGGACTGTGCTGTGGCTAGGGTTTCTGAAACAGCAGGATTCTTTTGTTTTCGTCGTTCTTCAGTTATTCATTTCTTTTGCCGCGCATTTGTGTATTCAGTTTTCTGACTGATAATAATAGACAAGCCGCGCTCCCAAAAACTGAACGACACAGGTTAACAAACGGCGACCCGAATGGTACCTGACTGGGGACCTCAGCTTAAGGTTCGAGAAATAGACTTGCTTTCCAGTACAGTAGTCTAGTCTCTATCAGGAAGCCTTCAGGAATTAAATCGAATGGTCCTAGACCAGTCCATTGTTAGTTGAATCAATCAATACATATTAATATTAGAGCTAACAATTAAATTAATCTATATATATATATTAATGGCACGATACTAATGTTGATATTAATATGTTATTAGTGACATTATTTATGGTATGGTGGGGTATTATTACTGCATGATACTATATTCATGGCTCAGATAGGGCTTTAATACAGTAATATACAGTAATGCTTATAAAATAGTACTGTACATCGCAACAATGATAGCTTATGTATCGAAATATAATAATATACGTATACGTATATATATATATAACTCAAGTATAAAGCTGAAATAAATGCTATACGTATAAACATATATAATATATAATCGGACTGGCCGTCCAAATAAATAATAAAAGCAAGGCAGTCGGTATTGAATGTATTAGCTTATTTAAACAATAAGAAGCTAAAATAAGAATTAATGATACACATACCTAGGTCTTGCTTGCCAACAGTGTCACCGGATATATAAACGAAACGTTGATCATTTTACCGACATCTACTTTGAATAGTGTCGGAAAAGAAGCAGTAAGAAAGCGGCCAGTCGCAAAATTGCACTGAGTCGAGCTAATGATGCATCATTAAATGATAAGACTTTATATCAGACACGAAAAGCATCCAAAAAAGCTTGCGTTGCCGGCTCTCCTATTCCTCAGCACAGCTTTCGAAATCTGATTATCCTTCTCAGCTTTGATAACATCAGCATATTTAACTTCTGTGAAGAAATGAGATTGTGCCTCTGTCATAATAGTTTTTGAAAGTGAAGAAGTGGAACTGGGAGTATCTGAAGCCGTGATTTCTGGTGTCTTCCTGCTGTGTCTTAAGTTTGAGATACCGGCGCAACTTTTCCATTTATTTGCTGCAATTGAAGATTGATCTCAGAGCTGATAGATTGCTTAACATCATTGTTTGTCAACTGTTGACTCGACTGAAGTACTTTGTATCTGCATTTGAAAGTCCAAATTCCCTGCATCTTCGATCTCTAATTCATCACACAATGTGAGATCCACATTAAAGTATCTTCTTGAATTACAGAATTAACCAATCTATAAGTTGAACAATCTAGTTTCAAAACTTCTACTCTGAAGCCGTTATTTGAAAATTTTAACACTGCTTTATTCAATTCTTTAATAAGATTTTGACATGCAATCCAAAGTCGATAATTCTTCTTCAGAACTTGATTCCGTGTGAAATCTGAGCCAACACGTGTCTCTGTTTAAATGTGCAATACATAGTGGAATTGAGCAAAAAGTAAGACGCAATTGCGTTTTGAAAGACACGACACCTTTTTTAAACCGCGGTCAGTTATATCCAGAGTGAGCCAGGAACCTCTGTCTTTTTTTGACGTCTACGCTCACACAAACCACCCTGTGAATATCTAACGTCCTAGCTTATTATTACGTCAATATACAACGTTAAATCTGCAAAGATCGAATGTGCATTTATGCGACAGAAGAGTTCTCTTCCATGCGCGGTCTCAGAATGGCTTGTCACATGCAGCGACTTCCAGTGATTTGACCGTGCGGCGCTTAAATGTGGGTTGCCCCTGGTGCCTCGATATTGGCCGGGTCGCGTGCAGGTTCACTGTTCTCTGTTCGTCTGCTCTGCTGCTGCTCACTCATTCACTACTCGATAACATATAGCCTTATTCCGCTGAGTAAATGTCTGATGTCTCGATTCTACTGTTAGACTGCACGGAAACCTGGAACAAAATACATAATTCGAATTCCGATATATACTGTATATGTGAATAATGAGTGCACATCTGGATGACAAAAATCGACATGTCAATTGATGCAGTACTCTCCGAGCAGAATATTGTAAATATATATACGATAGATCCACCAATGGATAACGGCCCATAGGCACTTTGGATCAAAGATCAACTATTGCGCGAGCTCTGTACTGTATGTCTGACACGACTGTTTCGCCGCCCGTATACGTATCTCGAAGATATTGAAATGCCCGCTGGGCTGCGCAATTGCGGGGTGAGCCCGGTCGAATGGCGGCGGACATAGAGACCGCGAGCGGACCGAGCTGACCAGAACGGGCCGGACTGCATGTATGGAGTTCGACCTTCTGGACTTACTGTAGCGGAACTTTGTATAATATATTCCTCGGCAGTCACCGTTGTAAGTTTCGACGCGTCGACAACTGTGAATGTGCAGCTTTGAAAGTATCTATCGTATCTGACATTGGATCGATGCACAGTGGACAGCTATATAGCTATATCTGGCCAAATTTATGGCTTTTCTAGCCCATCAGCGGTCCAACTGCTGTGTGGAGATTTGGCCTTCTCATATGTATGACACATTTACGCTCAAAACTGTGTTAGAACAGGAAGAATTGGTTTTCCAGCCCAATACATTACTGTAAATAAACAAAGGTTTCTATACAAATATATGTCTCTGTCCCACGCCAATACGCCAGCCAGGTGCGCGACGACATGTATAACGCCGGCATGGAGATTGGACGTGGCGTGACGACCCCCAGGAATTCGACGATATCAGCTGCAGTCTGGAGGCCCTATCGATTGCGCTGCTCGTACTCTGATAATCGTAGGGCCCTAATAGGGCTTGCAGCGGACTCCCTATCTGGGGCCCGGCTCGAGGAACGGCGGGCGGCGCGCCATCTCGGCGGCCGAGGACACAGGTGCCCAAGACGGCTAGCGCAGCGGCGGCAAATCCGCAGAGTCGCGTGTCGCACAGCGCGACACGGAGACCCGCAGTCGCCCCTGGCGGTCGGCCGCCAGCAGCACCGCACGCGAGCAAGGAAGGTTTGCCTACTCATCAGGAGCACGAACTCTAATCGCGCCCATCGCGTTGCTGCTCAAGGCAGCGCACTGAGCCCCTCCAGCGCGCTTCGACTGTCGCGTGCGAATCCGGTGTTCCGTATATCATCTTGCTCCTCCCCGCGCTCGTCTGCCGGACCGTGTTTGCTGGCTCTTTTTCTTTCTCGTGTACCGTATCCCTCCAGCAGCCGCCCTCCTGGACCCCCTCTCCACTCCTCTCTGTGTGTGTTCTTCGTGATCTGGCAAGCGCCGCAGTTCTTCTCCCAACTTGAGATCGAGCTCCAACTGCCCAGCAATCGCCGCCATCGTTTCTCTCTCTCCGATCTCACGTCGCCTCGTGTTTATTAAGACCACGCGACAAGAGTCTCTGTTCAAGTCTTGTTCCAGCAATCACCATGTCTACCGTCATTGCAATGTCCGGCCTTCCGTCGCCGAACCCTTCACTCGACTACTGCTTCCCCGCAAATGATAATGCAAAGATCTACGAGTCTGTTTTCGATCGTGTGCTCGACGACCGCGATTCTGATCGTTGCCTCAAGTCAATTGTCACTTCATTGCCTACTCCCAACAGTGAGTGCTGCCTCTCTAGCGACGAGGCCGATGCAGACCTCGATAGCGACAATGCGTCTATCATCACTCCTACAAGTCCGACTCTCGAACAACGTTCAGAGTTTCCTTTCCCTGCCGTTGGTATGAGTCTGCTGTTTGCCGATACTGCTCCTCGCGATTCATGGAGACCTCAGATCGAGTCATGGGTTCGTCGCAACCATTCTTACAAGTTTGGACGTACAGATATCAAGCCATACAGCGTCATGCTGACTGGGTCTGCCGGTCTTGCAACTTTGTCGTCGGCTCATTCTGCTCCTGTTCTGTCACCGTCTAAGAAGAGCACATCCACTATCTCGAAGCCTTCGGTTAGTCACAAGTCTTCGACCATCAAGCACCCTTCGACACCGTCCAAATCGCACGCACACAACCATGCGGTGTCGTTTGTGCCACACTCGCACAAGAAGGCTGAGACTGATCCCGAGGAGACTGGACTGTACAGTCCATCACCCTCAGGATCGCCTTCACCAAAGCTGTCGTCGGCAGCAACATTTTCGGCCAACACTAACCACAGCGGCCGTCGCTGTATCTCGTGTGGATCTGACCAGTCACCATGCTGGCGGCCAAGTTGGTCAGCTGAAGCTGGTCAGCTTTGTAACTCTTGCGGTCTGAGGTTTGTCTTCCCAAGACTGTCTTTTATCTTTTCTTGAAATGAAATCGCGCCTAACACGCTAAATCTACAGATATAAGAAGACTGGCGCTCGATGCCTATCATCTTCTTGCGGTCGTATTCCTGCTAAAGGTGAATGGGTCACTATGCGTTCGGCTCAGGTTGGCGGGCGCTACTCGTGCCTTTACTGCGGCGGTGGTGTCGCCGTTGGCGAGAATTCTAAGCGATAGGTCAATCGCTTTAGCTAAAAGGTCTGATTATTTTCCTAATATGGGTTTAATGGTTTTTTGGAAGGTCTGTCTGTCCTTATTTTGGTTTTTTATGATCGTACTTGGAGTCCGGGAAATTTGGTCCCTCGGTGTACAACCTAGTCCCGTGTAATTAATTGTCAGAGATGTGGGAATTTCAGTTTGCTCTATGTGGATCCCGCAGATATATATATATATACAACAAGTGTACAGTTTTTTTTGTGTTACTATGCGCAATTGGCGTTTTTTTAAATAGTTTCGAGAAATGTTTGGTTTTGATTTATTTTGCGGTGACTTTGAAGATCAAATGGATATACTTACACCGGTGGATCAAGAGAGCGGGAAATATGTATATGGTGCGCTATGGACTGTTTGATGTTTTATGTTTTGGTTTGATTTAATTTTTGGGATATAATAATGTTTTTTTGGAATGCGTCTCGGAGTGAGATATGTCGTGTGCTTTTTTTGCGAACTTATGATTAAAAAGACTTAAAAGTCTGGGCTTATTGATATTAATGCTTCTAGATCAGCAAGATCGAGCACAGTAATTGATAATAATTGAATAGTTAATTGGATTCTTAATTAAATGTATATACGATTGGTTTTACAGTATGAGTGCTGGATCATTCATTTCATTCACCGACTGATTCTCAGCAGTTACGTACATATCAATTGGACAATTGTCAATTGTCCGTTGGTACTGAATTACAGATCAGCTCGGTAGCCGCCACTGCGATTCCATTGGATTGATACGATACAGACGCGAACACCGATCTAGGCAATCTGACAAGCGAGCAGCACATCGCTGCAATACATGCACAATCAGTATATATAACTTGATCGCATACAGTATAAACTGTTATTATGGCTGTTAAGCGCATGGGTTGCACAGTTATAATTTAATTGATCAATGGGAGATATGTGCGTTGGACAGTGTCGAATCTGCTTCAGCCAATGGCTGTGGAGGGATATCTCATAATTGCTAGATTGGCATCGGTCTAGGCCAACGCCCGAGCTCTCCGCGAAGCCCGATGTAGATCCACAACGCAAGGACCGCTGCCGGAAATCTCATGCATGAGGTTGACAGCTCTCGTTGGCGGTCTCTTCAGTTACAGGCTTATATATACGTATACAATTGCAGGATACTTGGCTTTGTTCATGGCTGCCCAGATATATACAGTGTATATTACAGGTGGATATCAGAGCGGCTCGGCTGTCTGAAGTCCGGCCAGTTCCAGAGTTGATCTGAACGATTGGAATGTGAGTTACGCCCTGCCTTGGCCCACGCCGTATACAGTCGCCATGATCTGAACGATAGCGAAGTTTCGACCGACGACAACTTGATGGCTTTTCTGCTTTGCGTATCTCCTTGGGTCCTTGTCTCGAGGAGCCAGCAAGGCACTATATAAGTGTGGGGTCGACATCAGATCAAATGAAGACAGAGAGCTGGCTTGAGTCCGCGCGGTGGTGGCGCTGCTTTGTGCCCGCAAACGGAAAATTCCCTGACTGCCGTATCGTATTAGTAGCATACAGGAAAGCCAATTAAGCTACAGCAACTGATCTGACTACAGTATCCAAGCACCAGCTCATTCTGCACATTTACAGTTCTTTTTGATATCAATTGGCTGTTTAATCACATGGGCTCACTGACTGTAATCCAGAATCATGGCTCTATAATATTGTATCGTATCAAAATATATTCGATTCCAGCACCACGGTTCAGGCTAGCGGGTAACTTTTCCAAACGGGGATGCCGCGTGGGAGTCAATTCGACGGGACGTTACACAGAAATGTCATATATACAGTTGGACTGCATGGCACAGTGAGTCTATATTGCATGACAGTCGACAGATATATAGGCTCCCGGGACTTTAATAGTAGTGACTTTGAGTCTGTATCGTCGCCGTGACAGCAGCCAGCCTCGAGAAAATATTCCGGATCGATGGCGACTGTGTAAATCTATTCAAGAGCACCAAGGCTTATCTGATAGCGCCCGCTGCTTTGCCATACGGATTTTCGGGCACCGGATCAAGGCACTCCACAAGCTTGTCCGTACTGTATCTATACGACTGGATCAGCCCACGGCGCCTGATTTGTGCCAGCTGGCAGCGGACTGAGCGGAGAGATGAGTTGATGGGCGATGAGAAGACCAGAATGAGTTAACGCCGCTCAGTTAACCGTAATTGCACTCTGGAGCGCGCTGGTGTGTCTGAAATAACTGCTACAGTGTATGATGCTGGAGGAGTTCGATCGCAGTTCCCACCCACCGTGTCACTCTCGATGCGGTGTTTCGTCTGCGTTTCCAGGCTGCATATAGACGCAACCTACCGAGGCAGCCTGCCTGTATTCTGATCCCCTAAAGGCCTAACTGCGCCAGTGAGCATGCTGCAATTTATATCGCAAAATGCTTCGGGACCTAAAATAAGCCGTCGTCAAGCCACCCGACTATATATGAGGATACAGATCGGTCTAAGAAAGTTTACTCAGGAGCAGCAATTATACCTATACCGACCTTTATATACAGTATCACATACAGTATATGTATCTGTAACAGAAGTTCTTGAAGTGTTTTCATGACCTGATGAGCATTTGGGCACAATCCAACCAAGTGAGCGTGGTGATCCGATGAGCAATCGAAAGCACTGCTCGCGTGCTGCCGGTCTATGCTCCGAAACAGAAAGCCGATGACTGCGCAAGTTCAATTTGGCAAGCGGTCCCCATACAATCTAGGGTTATTGCACGGGCAATCTGCTGGAGAGATGCATGGGAAATGGCGCGCGAGCCAGCGCACACACCGGGGGCAGTCCGCTGCTGATGGGAGTGCTGGGCTGCTGGCTGCTGAGCAGTGTACCCTAATCAAGCGGGCCGACCTCCCCCACGAAGCAGCGCCTCTCCCAATGCGCCTTGGACTGATCCCGAGTCCTCACGCTGGCATACGCCTGGCAATCCTGGTCAGTATTAGACACGGCCGTCCATATCTTGGTAGCATTGGACAAGCCGTGGGATGGAGTCGCGGAGATCAGAATTCACGACTCGGTGATGCTGCGAACAACAACGGTGCCTGGGTGCATATATTCAGCACAGCTGCAGAATGTCTATCCAACCGTAATTCTTACCGCTGCTGCATGTTCACGCTGTTCCGCGTCGTCGTCGACAGTTGCGCACGTGCACATATCCACATTGTTGGCGCAACAGATGCCAGTTTGACATCGATGTGTGCACACTGATTGTATAAAAGTTTCGGATACTCGGCGCAGATATAGCGGTGGACTGGTGGTATCCTCCCGCCTGAATGATCCTTGAGTTATCGTATCCAGGGATGTCTTTACTCTACATGCAATTCCTTCCAGATTCGTGATAAGAATACGTGATAGGGCTCGTTCGCAAGATCTGGCGGTAGAGAACACGAATCAGTTATGTAAAAAAAGGATACTCATTAAGAGGAATCAGGATCAATGGAACAATAGGGGCATTGAGATCCATCATGAAGGCACGCGAGCGCGGAGACAAGCAAAGTGTGCGCGATGGGAGAATGCGGGACTTGCCAGCCAGGAACAGAACAGCGGCAAATCAGCGATCGCGTATAATAAAACCGCCCAGCCCAGCATATACTGTACACATCGTATATACTCGTATATAGAGCAGCGCCAACAGGCACTAAATGAACTAGTAGAGCACCATAGCTCGCACAGGCTCGCACGATGAACACTGGCCTTTGGGAATTGCGAGGGAGCTGCTGGCCCATTGTCGGAAGAAGTGTAACAAGAACTCGACTATTTATTGAACGTAACACCAGCAATGTAATGAATCCATGATGGTACAGACATACCGGTACATATCGTGCCTGGCATAAGACGCATGCTCGCATTAAGGGCTCAGTCAGTTCAATTCCTGATGTGCAGCTCGAGACTGATAACAGGTCACGGACACTGGATCGCAGCTGGCATCGCACTATTCGCATACAGCAGCCGCGGACACGAAACCCACCCGTCAGCGGGCAGCGCGCACTCACCTTCTGCTTCGGGATCCCACCTGTCGACACACTGCCCTGATCCGTGTCGCATGCTCGACTCTCCTTGAGCCGCGCCGGAAACGCCGCCGCCACCCCGAAAAAAAGCAGTCACGGCACGCCGCTTTCTATATGCTCGAGACCTCGTTGTGCCAGAAATTCGCTTGCCCTGATTCAGTGCCATTCTGCAGCAGATACGAGACTATACGAACCCACTTTGCAGCTCAGTAAATTATAACATATTCACGACATGTTAGTAACGCAGTCTGTATGACCGGTACTGGACGAGTATATTGTAAGTGTAGACTAAGTTATATGGGGATTTGTATATGGTCGGCGCTGCCGCAACGGAGCGCCCGGATCAGTCGACAGTTAATGGAGCGATTGTCCTGATTGTCATAGATCTGTGCACTGATCTAACTGATCCTGATGCAATTATGATGGTACTGCACGTCTGTACCTCCGATAAACCTGGTATCTATGCCGTAAATTGTAATCGATGGCTATACATCCAACAGTATAAGTATATCGATTCTATACTACAGTATACCCTAGACGCGGAAGTGAGAGATACTGTAAATGTGATTAAAATGAATGGGAGCGACGGGTGAGTTCTATAATCTTGTACAATTCCGTGACCGAGTGATACCAAATCTGCCTCATCGGATCAGCATGATCTGTGGACCACTGGTCACCCAGAATATCTCATACGTAAAAACCAATTGCAGATACGGTTATGTAGGAAAGGCATGCAGAATTGCATTACCGTGTTGGCACTTGGGAGAGTTTGGTCTTTGATCCGTCTGCTCGTCACGGTTGGGGTGCCACATTTAGCACACCCACTCGCGTCGTGTTCCAATTCTACAGCTATTGTATGCTTCCTGCGTATCTACAGTATTTAAGTCATTACTGTATGAGGTGGCCGAGTTATGAGATCTGTATGACTTTGACCATCGAATGCTAAAGCTCGAAGTCGATCAGCTCTTGCTCATCCATTCTGCCGTTGAGAAAGCAACACACATCCAGACGCAGGAATTGAGATACCAATCGCAAGCACTTGACTTATATTCCGTTGTGGTATACAATTATCTCGTTTCTTGTCTTCCAATAGAGCCTGCAATCTGAGCGGTTCAATCGATCTGCAGCTATCACGTGGACAGCGTTCACAAACGCTCGAAGGTCATGCATTAAGGTTGGGGAGCGATTATACTTCCCGTAAAATGAAATTTTGAGCCGCTTTCCCGCGATGAGCATCCCCGAACAGCGCCAAGGTTGGCGCTATTAAAACCATGCTGTCCCGTCACATGACTAAACTTTATTTGGCTTTCCTCCCAATTTTTTGCCAAAAAAGTATAGTCTTTGCGCTGACACACTCTTCATCTAATATACTGGGGCGTTTGTACTTAGACTTAGGATATCATGCCTTTGCAAGTTGCATGATCCCGCCACCAGTAGCTGAGTTTCAACTGGCATACGATCCGCAGCGGTTGCCAGCTTCATCATAATATCATAGCATGTATAGTCGCAGAGATCCAACAGAGTTGCTCAAAGGAATTGCTGATTCTGAAACGGATTCTTTATTATTCAAACAACGTCAAAAAATAAAGTCTAGGAATATATATTGGCGGGCTGTCGGCCGAAGGAAATGGGTATGATCCAGAGCAAGACATAACTTTTTGGTTTACGTTAGCCATTAACTAACAATTGGTTCCTTAGCCTTTATTATTTCCACTCGCGTTTATTTCCACAGTGAGCTCAACTTATGTGATAAATTGCAGGTTTTTAAAGGAGTGCTAACAACGACGAATCAGACAGTTATTGTGTTCGCTATATCCTTAACGGATGATAAGAAATCACTTTCTGAAGAACGCCGATAATACATTGGTCTTTTTTAAGTACTTAGCAACTTATAAATGATTTGGTAAATCGGCACTTATAGAACCATTTCACATTTTACCAATCCTTTTAATCTATGAAGAGAAGCTTGAAGCTCACGTCTACATCAAGCCGGCTTGGATCCTATCTAAATCGAAGCCTTCACAGCACAATCACAGCATGTAAAATATATAATGAGAATTAGTGGTGTATACACATCATCTAAAGCATGTACATATAAGATATAATCATTAATAATCCACCTACCTACATATCTACAATCTCACATATCTCATAGCATTAGCCAAACCAATTAAGCAATATTCTTGTATTTATCTATCTAATTGTCACTAAGATACATATATTCCAATCAACACATATTTCCGCCAATTGAGATTTCTTGACTTAAGAAAAGTTGTATATACCAGGTGACGTCGTACAAACAACGTTTAATGCAAAAATAGAATTACTGCAAACGCAGTAGCAGAGATGCAAAACTATAACAGCAAATTTTTTTGTAACCAAGATCACGAGTAACGATATAATTAACATGAGAAAAACAAACACCTGTAATTCCGGCGCAAATAAGAAAAAAACTGAGAAGGAGAAGAGAATGTAAGCAAAACACATGCCATGCTTAAGGTAAAAGAAAATACAATCTGGTCAATAATGAACTCCACGCCGGAAATCTAACAAAAAATGCGTCTATATACGAGCAACTTGATAAATTATACTCGCAGAGTGCTCTAGATATCAGGCAAGCCTCTTGATGCCCTGATGTTATCAATCATCTCGACAACCAGCTCGTAAGTTATTAAAGTGACAGCACTAGCTGGAACTGTTCTGACAAGATTTGTACCAAGTCCGGAATAAAATACACGCCATCCCTCTTCTCGAAACAGTGACTTAGTCGTCTGTATAATGCCGTCGAATTTTGTATTACCATCATGCGGTAAACCTCGTTGAATTTGCATTCGTGTACGGACTACTTCATGCGGGTATGTGATGATTGACGCGCACATCTTTGACATGCTTGAAGCAAAAACAATACCTGGAACACGACGAGATTTCGATACTTTTGCATGAACTGGTGGCACAAACAATCGCTTGAATTCTTCGTATAGAGGGAATTGAACAGCGACATGTGTAAGACCTAATAAAGCTGGAAGGAGGCCTGCATAGAAAGACATTACTCCTTCATTCTTGAACATTGAGCGGAAGGCATCAATTGTTCCGTTATAATACCACGTTGTATTTCGGTTTTGAGTCATTAATCGAGTTTTGACAACCCAGATGGGATTTGTTATAGTCGTTGAGCTGCCGCCGGCGCATAAGGCTGATATAACATGAATTGGCGCCGGATGATTCTCTAGAAAAGGCACCGTGGCTAGCTCCTTTTTGCATCTTTCGTACACTGTAAAATAAATCATCCATGTTGGCAAGTATCCCATTGTTATGGGAACAACGCCTCTGTAAAATCCCTTTATGCCTTCTGTCCTCCAAATTGTTCGGATCGTACCTGAAGAGAGTTCGTTAGTACGAGATCAACAAGACCACAGCCGAATTAATACTGACCTCCAAGTCCATCGTAGTAATGATCATGAATAATTCCGTATTTTGTAAATCCGCCTTGCGCTTGTAACTTAGTTTTGACGACATCCAAAGGACACACAATTACACCTGAAATCACACCAGCGGTTGCACCAGCAAGTGCATATGATCCAGGGCGTGACAGATGTGCGAGTCGATTTTCAGTTCCATCAATTATATCTCCAAAAAAAGTCCGTGAGGTTGGCGGCGCTGATTGTGCAAACCTAGGTGAATTACTACTGCTGTCGCTAGGTCCATGATCGCTAGTAGTCCCACCCATCTTTGAAAATTGACTTCTGCAAACCCACGGTTGTTTTCGTGTACAGATTCAATACTCTATTTAGTCACCGGTTAGGTGTTTGAGCCTTTAAAGAGACAAGTTCCAACTACTCAATTTACAAGAGTCGTCGATGTTATATGCAGCTTGTTGTCGGACTTAACAATTTATACCCCGTAGAAATCTATCCTCCGAACCGAATGCATTTCAATTCCAAAATTATCAATTAACTTGTGTCAAGCGGTATGATTTATTCACAATTTGTCGGAGTGATCAGTATGAAACCTGGGGAATTCCAGAACTGATCCGAATTTACCAAATGTAAATCGCTATCGTAATCAGCGTCTCCTGCTGGCTTATCAAGTCCACAGTTTGGGATTGTGTAAACGAAGTACCGCAAAAATATTCAAATTTAGAGCACGTCTGATAATCCTTTAAGTGAAACAGCTTTCCGAAAGATTGTTAGGTTGCGCCGGACCGGAACGGAGCGGACAATGAGACAAAGCAACAGAATTACTGCGCCGAATTCGAATTGCGTGAAGCAGCTTCACGAACTAGAGAAACAATGATTCGAACCCCCTCCTTAAAGTCGCTATCTCCTAGTACGTAGTATGTCGAACCTCTGTGGATGCTAATGACAATAGATCAGTGCTGAACTTCTCGTCGTGTGAGCGATCCAGGTTGTGAAGCGTTTATCGGTTTTGCTCAGTAACAATTTCATAAGCCGCTGCCGAGCTTTGGATGTCAGGGTTCCGAACCGCTGGGGTAAAAGCCAGCGAGGCAGCGAGCACACTAAACCGACAGTTATCAGCTGGGACAACTACCGTTCGTAACTAATTAATTCCCTGCCTAAGTCCACTACAGTGGCCGGTCGATATAAACGTCACTAAAATACAATCTTCAAGTTCATCACCCACTCGTTAGCTAATTTCGTTTTAAGAGGTCTGGTATATATATATGTTCTGTTATACCGTATTGATACACTAATTGCACAGAGTATCCGATTTACACTGCGACGTTAGCGCTGTAGACCGAGAAGTTTGTGAAAGCATCTACAGAGTCTACACTAAAAAATCGGCAACATGCATGGTCCAGACCACCATGCCTGTAGGTCAGACTGCGACGCCGGCAAGTATTGCTACAAGAGTACTCACGACTTCTTCCTGCCCATATTTGAATCGATACTGAACGTATAAGCATAATTTGCCAATCTAATTAATTGTCGGAAGTGTGGACCGGTACGTAGAACCGTGGAAGGATTCGGAGATAGTGGTACAGTACAGCAGGTCCGGTGTTCAAGCTGAATTCCCTATGGGCGCCCGCACATCGTGGGCGCGGGGTAAAGTCATGCGAGTGCCCGTCTGTAGCGTGGAAGATGAACCATCAACACAACCTACATACACATTGGTTTTAATTATATACAGTGTACGATGATCCTAAAAAAATAAATTTGAAAATTGAAAAACTATAAGAGTTCTACGATCGCACCGATAAGCAAAAATAATAATTCAGCAGAGCGTCAGAAATACCAATCCATCGCGCCGCTTGTATACAGTGAAATATACTATCCCAAATAATCAAATCACATAAAACGAAATCCAGCCGCAATTTAAAATATCCAAGTACGTGTAGCAAGCTTAATGGCGCTTTCTTTTGTCGAAATAAGATCCAAGACCCCACCAAGAAAGTGTACCACCTAAAAGGGCACCGAGAACCAACTTGTCGCGGGATTGAAACTCATTAGGATTATGAGTATACTCGTTCGAATCCGCTTCTGCAACGCTCGAATTATCTACCACATCCTGAATCGGCTGTGCAACATTCTCGCCGCTAACTTGATAGATCTCAGCTGAGCCAGTGGATGTCGTTACCGAAGGTTCGGAGTAATTGCCAGCAATTACAGGCTAAAGAAAAATCTCGAGTCAGTATAATCCGTGGAATTAGAACTGAAATTATACTTACAACAAAAACGGACGAATCATCAGCTGCTGGAGCCTTGACAACCGGCATTTGATAAAAATCAATGGTCGACTCGTCATCCTTTGCTTCGACTACGCTGGAATTCTGGAGAGCTCTTGTCATGACTTTCGTAGGAGTCTTGAACGGCGACTGAACAGTCTTACTGGGCTTGATAGGGATCTTGTTCAATGTCGCGGTGCTGATCTTCTTCGATTGGATGTTGGGCAAGTTTTTAATTGGTTTCTTTGCTGCAGGCGAGCTGGAAGAGAATGCTGCCGATGACGAAGTGTCATCAACCACAAGGCGATCGACAAGCTGCGAAACAAGTTAGCATGAGACAGGATCTCATGAATGATAGCGACATCAGATCTCCAATTAAGGGACATACCAGGTTCTTGTTTCCACTGACACGCAATCCACGCTTTCTGCATTCGCTGCGCAAATTCTCGACAGTCAAGTTCTTGTACTGCATGCTCGATTTGTTGAGCACAAGACTGGGGGTCGGCGACGACGCTGACGAGTGAAGATACTGCGCGCGAATCGATCCGGGTGCCGATCTCACAGTGCGAAGGCTTCGTTGCATCATCTTGAATGGATTAGCAAAAATGACTGTGGGAACTGTGCGTCTCGAGGCGGTAAGCACTTTTCTGCCGATAACTAATTGATTGCTCATGCAATATTGCACCGACTGTCTTCTTGAAACGACAAGCAAGACCTCTGATCGCAGGTAGGACTACAATGAATTGCACTGAGCAGTCAAAGAAAACAAGCAATGCTTTAGTAATAGTGAACTGACGGGCGGGATGTGGAGATAGTTTGCATGCATAAACAGACAGTGACGCAGTAAGCGAGCGACGGCGGACGTGCGGGACGGCTGCGGTGCTGATTTGCGCCGCTCCGACTATTTGTTTACGTTACCCTGATGAGCTGCTCATATGGCAACCGCATTACCCGGGAGGCGTGCGGCTTATGTCTCCAGTCACGTGTATCTTGGAAAGTTGGCGGCGAGCCAGCCAGCCAATTGGCGTCCGGCGAATTTGCGCAGGCACGCTGTAAGCAGCACATATCGAGGGGTATGTGCTTAGACTAGGACGCACTCGAGTTCCGCGCGTTGAGTGGTCAATCGGAAGATCTCGAGAAAAGAAGAACTTGAATCAAGGACTCTCATCGACGATATATCTCGGCATTGGTTTGTTTGAACACGTTGAACTGATCAAGTCGCTTCGTATTGCATTTTCACATCTCAGTATTTCAAAATGACTGGAAGTTTCGTCCGGACAGCAAAGCTCGCACAACTTGTGAGCACCAAGGCTCCTAGCCTTCAAAAGCTCATTGTTCCAATTGCCAGCTTTCTCAACGAGACCGATGGTTACCGCAAACTTGGTCTGAGGTATGTTTATTTGACACCAGACAGCCTTTTTCTTGGGTGGTTTTACTGATTTTTGTGTTTGCGATACCCAGATACGATGACTTAATCGCCGAGGAGAGCGCTGTTGCTCAGAAGGCCATCAACCGACTAGAGCCCAAGGAGTACTACGACCGGATCTTCCGCATTCGCCGCGCTCACCAGCTTTCTCTTATGCACCAACTTCTCCCCAAGGAGGAACAACTCAAGCCTGAGGACGATATTCGCTATCTCACTCCCTACCTCATCGAGGCTGAGGCCGAGCTCAAAGAGCGGGAATACTTTGACAGTGCTTCCGTTTCATTCAAGAAGTAAATTATGTTTGTTTTATTGCGCATTTAATACATTTGATACATTTTACATATCTTTGATCTCTGTGGTTCGATTCTGGCTGCAATGCTTCGCATAAGATTTACGCGCACTCCGTTTCTTTTTAAAGACAGCCCTACAAATCAAATTTCTCTACCGTCATCTATGTTCACTACATAAGTCTATATAAACAAAAGCTCTAAGCAATACTGTTCCGTGCTACCTACAAGATCTAATTATCATGCAGGGTGGTTACTGCTCCCCGTGACTTAAGTCATGAAGGCGCAGGATATCACGTTGGTTACTTGATAGTAGTCGACTTGAGTCGAGCCAACGAGTATATTAAGAGGAGCGATCTTCGATCATCTACCATCTTAGCAATGTCAACGAATGAATTTGTATTCATCGTTAATTGCAGTGGCTACTAGAACCTTCTGGTTCTTAGTAAACCGCGAGAAATCCACGGCTATGCGTGTATATTAGCTTAAATGACAGTAGCTACTTGGTACCATATGATTCCAAGTACACTACTAAAACAATGCACCATAGGTGCATTGAAATAATGCCAACTAACATAGTCATTAATTCTTAGACACATTGGAAACATACCCAACTGTGTGGAGCAACGGAAGCAGTGACAAACCCTGAATCAAATAGATATAGAGCGAACTATGTAGCTATCACATCAGGAGCGAATTTTCTCCGATCGATGCTTACAACTCAAGCGCCTTCTTGGCCATTGCCAAAGCACCTTCACGAGTCTTGTTGCCACCAATAAAGCCTGCAATGAATACAACGTGTCAGAAATACCCAGAAAAATCAATGTCCAATAGTCTAGAAAACTTACCAGATGCGTGAACAAAAACGCCACCATCGATACCAGTGAGCTCACTGAGAGCATCGTCACGTACTCCGCGCCACGGCTCGGGTAGAGCTTTACGCGAAGCAAAGCTGTCTGAAGATACCGGGACGGCTTGAATACGCCATCCCTTTCCATCACTGTATACGACATAGAGAGTGCGACCATCAATGTCAAGCTCCTTCTCAAGAGTAAATAAGTGATCCTTCCATGAGACATAATCATCAAAGACGATAATGCGACCTTCCGAATCGTACTCCTTCGCAGCCTCGATGCCCTTGAGAACCAGAGTTCTGGCAGGAAGCCATGCCTTACCGTAGTAGTTGACCATATCTGAAAACACGCCACCCATGAGAGAGCTTGCTTTCACAAACTGCGCGTCAAGTACAGAGTCATTAACAGTCTCATTCCATGCAGGATTAAGAGCAGCAACCATTGCAGGTAAAGTGATCCCTTTGGTGTCGAATGCAGGCTTGATGTCCTCGGGATAGGCATTTTGGCCGTTATCATTGGCATCAATAGCTTCAATCATTGATCTGTAGAGCTTCTCATAAAGAAGAGCTGTGCTGGGATGCTCTGGCTCGATGTCAAGCTCTTGAGAAATGATCTCCTTACCGAAATGCCTGGAATTCATTAGTTACAAGCTCATTTTATATTCATGTTTTCAAACTTACTTAAACACAAGACCAGCTGAGGAGAGCTTGGTTTGGAATTCAGGACCGAAAGTCTCAGTAAAGCCACGCTGGTGGTGATCAAAATGCTTCACGCCGTCATATTGACCCTATAAATTGTGTGTGTGAGTACGATAATTGCAGAATAAAATCACATCACTATAAACTTACCTGAACATCGACAATGATGTCGCAAGCTTCGAGGGTCTCGGGGTCTCTGGAGCGAACAACAGCTATTGACAGCACGTTAGTCAATCTTGTATATAATCGCACTTAATCTGTAGCAGAAACATACAGGAGCTCTTGTACTTGGGGAGCAACTTGAGCATGTACACTGCGAGTGCCTCGTCAGCGTGGAAAGTGCCACTAGAGATCAAAAAAAAATTGTTAGCAATTGATTCAGATGTATTCTTAGTCTTGAACGTACCTATGCGTTCCAATTTTCATTTCTACTTTAAGTTTTTTCTCTTGAGGTCCTTCGGTCATAATCTCGTTGAAAGTGATACAATAATCGCTGCAGCTGGTTGAGATACGTGTAGGGAGAAGTTTTAAAGCCAGCCTCGATCAAGGCAGCATTACAAAATAACGCCGGCCATAGGTGGGCACCAAAATGCACTCTAATGCTTACAGGATCTTCACTACTAGACCCCTAATATCTCGTGGACTGGTCGCGACGTACGTAGCCCAGCAAACTTGCATCACATCGTCACTCATTATTCATTAGCACAGACAGACGCATAAACAGATTGCAGCAGGTTTCAGGCTGGCAGGTCTTTTTCTGTTTGTTGCTTTGACGCAAAATGCCTCCTGTTAAGAAAGGATCGAAAACATTTGAGAGTGGACTTAAACGAGTCGACAATAATCTTCGATCATCAGGGTTCTCTCAGGCAGTAGCAATCAATCAGAAGAACTACTATACGTAAGTCAGTTCTCTTGTTTCGGGTTTTATATTGGTGAAAAAACTTATTTAATGATTTTTCAGCGAGTATTTGAAAAGAGATGACCAGGCCATGATACTACGGCAACTTGCCGAGGAACTCTCTCGTGCAAAGACCCAGAAAGATGCCGAAGCTGCGAGCAAACCTGCAGCTGACGATGACATGGATATGGATGAAAAAGACGAAGAAGAAGTTGTATGTTACTTTTTTTTTTTTTTTTTTTTAATTTTAAAAAGCCTGCTAACAGATATCTTACTCAGGAATCGCAAGGATCAAAGGTTATTGTAATTCACATGGGATCGCGAAACACCCGTATCGGTCTGGCCTCTGACACATATCCACATACCATCCCTACAGTAATTGCGCACAAGCTTGTCACGCCTGAGGAGGAAGCTGAGTACGAAGCACAATTAGCTGCAAAGTTTGATCCTGCCGATGATCCTCGATTCACGGATCATCGCAAGATCATCTCACAGGACTTCAAGGAACGTATGCGATTCTATAAGCGAAGAATAGCAGCGAACTCGCACGATTCGGTTGTTTCATTCAACAAGCGTGTTTTTCCGGAGGAGATTCCAGATCATAATGATCCAGGTCGGATAGAATGGACGACTTTAGAAACAAATCCAAAGTGTATCACTGGCGATAAGGTGCGCTTATTGCATATGACAATTACCGAATTTCTATTTGCTAACTTATGTTTAGGCTCTGAGAATACCATATTTGTCCCGGCCGAGATACAAATTTCTATGGCCTATTAAGAACGGTGTCTTTAACGAAACTGAGTATAAATCGACTAATGAGCTCCTGGGCGATATCTCGGTCATTCTCGAGAATGCTATCAGAGATGAATTGGGTGTCCCGAAACGAGATCTGCCATTATACTCTGTTGTTCTTGTGATTTCAGATCTTTACGACAGAACGCAAACTACTGAACTCATTAATCTTTTATTTACGGAATTAAGCTTTGCAAGAGTTAGTGTTCTCCAGGAATCAGTTGCGGCCACATTTGGTGCCGGAATCTCATCAGCATGTGTGGTTGATGTGGGTGCTCAAAAAACTTCTGTCTCTTGTGTAGATGAAGGAATGTGTATAGCTGACTCTCGGGTGAATCTTCCATATGGCGGAGACGACATCACTCTTACTTTGGCAAAATTACTTCAGTTATCGTCGTTCCCTTATAAGGATCTCAACCTCGCATATCAGCATGACTGGATGCTGATGGAAGAGATCAAGAGTAGATTTGTAACAACAAATGATGCTGATACAACTGTGCAACTGTACAATTTCTACCAACGAACTCCTGGTGAACCAGCTAGAAAGTATAATTTCAAGACATTTGATGAGGTTATACTTGCACCAATGGTGAGACTAACTACAATTTGCCATTTACATTATCATATTTATACTAACGCTAATTAAGGCATATTTCTTCCCAGAGATTTTTGAAAATCACAAAAAACTCCGAGATCGACATACAGTATTCGAGCGGTCGGCGGACGTCTATGATGGAACGTTCAACGATCCTTATGTAAGTGAACATAAATTAAATCAGTGTGCATTGACTAACAAATTTTTTCAGTCCGAGGCACAGACTTTATTATACTCTTCTTATGCACTGGTTGGCGAAAATACTGTCCAGAAAGTTCAGCTTCAGCAGTTGCAACAACAACAACAACAGCAACAGCAACAACTACAGCAACAGCCGTTGGCTGTAGTTACGCCGAAAGCCAGTAAAGCAGGTGTTGGCTTATTGCAAGTCCAACCTGAGGATATACCCTCTTCCTCCGTTGCAGCATCTCCAGCTCCTGAAGTTCCATCTTCTGTATCTGCTACAACTGCAGCAACTGGCGTTGGCGGTACTCTGGTTGGAAATGCCGCTACCCGAGCAGCTGCAGGTCCGTCTCCACAAGCATTATCACTTGCGTTAATGGATCCGCGGGTTGTGGTAGCCGCTCCTTTGGATCAGGCTGTCATTGAAAGTATCAATCAATTTAGCAAAGCTGATGAGTCTCGTGGCAGAAAGATGTATGAAAATATTATTATTGTTGGTGGTGGAGCTTCAGCTATCCCTGCTTTCAGTAGACTTTTGGAAGATAGAGTTGCCATGTGGAAAGGATGGAGTACGGGATCGGTAGCGGTAATGCCTACTCCAAGAGATATGGATCCAACTTTGTTAGCTTGGAAAGGTGCAGCTGTATATGTGAAATTGAAGATTGCTAATGAAATTTGGATTGGTAGTCGAGATTGGGATTTACTTGGAAGCAGGTGTTTGCAGTATAAGTGTTTGTTTTTGTATTAAGTAGGGACAATTTGTAGTGTTGATACGGTATATAATGGGTTTGTATTACTAAAATGCATGGTTTATAGAATATGCTATATAACATTGTAACTATGGGTATGCTTCTGCCATATCAGTTACCGTAGTAGGTGTATTCCTTGAGCAAGCTACGCGAAGGACACGCCTACAGTATACTTATAAAGAGACCGGAAGTTACCGATATATATCTACGTCACCCTCATAAACAATCAGTATATGTAAGCGAACAGCGGTGACGTCGTTTCATCATACAATCGTCTTGCTGAATCGTTTCGATTCCTTCGACGAATCTCCTTTTAATTGACCTAGTGTGGAATATATAGCTTTGCTCATGCTCTATGGCAATCAATTCTTTAACTTGATAAAAACTTTCTGTTCAGTGGTACACCAAAGAACTGTTTCAACCAGAATCACAAGCATTGCGCCAAGTCGACCTCAACGTTTAATCTACATTGAATCCACTCAGCTTCGCTTTCAACACTCACACTTTATAAATGCAACTGCAGGACTGAATAAAATGGTTGACAGCAAAAATCGGCTATTCTATCAGTCGGAATTGGCTAGCTTGAGGGAAAATGGCGAAAGTCTTCGAGTTGTATACAGGTCTCACTCGGGATATTTGGCTGCTGACGACTCGAGTTCACATACAGTAATTGGTACGATTTGATAATCAGGAGATAAAAAGAATCAGATTCATTCTAACTTTGTCTTTGTGCTGTTTAGTATTTGATTCGTCGTTTAATCCACCAACATTGGCACATTTAGAACTAGTCTTACGAACAATTGGATTCTGCGCCGGCTCACCTTCATTCAATGGATCTACCACTCCTTCTACAAATGTTACTGCAAACGTATTACTATTACTTGCAGCACAAAACGCAGATAAACCAGCAGTTCCAGCTCAACTTGAAGATAGATTATGTATGATGCAATTGATGAGTAAATACATTGACTCACGTACTATCGCACAGTATCTATCACAATCGATGGAGAATCAAAGTGAAGATAAAGTAACAGTTAATACAGCAATTGGTATCACACCTCATGCGAGGTTTGTTGATAAGTTTCATGCTATTGCATCATCATTTCCTGATCTTAAAGAACAGATTTACCTTCTTGGCTATGACACATTAATCAGACTTCTTGATCCAAAGTATGTTATATACAATTTTTCTATTGATAGTTACACAGGCTAACAAATTTGCAGATATTATCCCGATCAAGGAGTTGCAAAAGCACTAGAAGAATTCATGGGTAGTTGCAAGATTGTATGTTTCATTCGAGATAATCCAAAATGGGGAACTTCCGAAGAGCAGACTGAGTATGTTGAAAGTATACGACGAGGTGGTATGTCTGCCAATATTCCAGCAGTATGGGCTGAGAGAATATTTCTATGTTCTTATGCACCGGAAGAGTCAATTGATGGCAAAAATGACAATAAGTTTATTGATTTCTCACTCGTTAGCTCAACATCAGCAAGAGTGGCAGCTAAGAATGGGAAGGTAAGTTACCTGATTTTGTGCTTGTGTCATATTTATTGTACTAATGATAATATAGAGCGAAGAAGGATTAGCACTACAGGAGATTATACCTGAAAATGTAGTAGAATATATACAGTCAATGGGTCTCTATAAAAAGTAGATGACACGCGACGGGTTTTAAAAATACGACTTTAAAGAAGCAAATAAACAAAACGATACAGATTATATATTGGTACAGATGAATATTATAATATAGATTAGCGCCAAACCGCGCATGTAATATTGTTGAATAATGTGACAAATAACAGAAGGTATATAGGACCGTAAAAACTCCCCAAACCACCAAAGAACCTAATTAAGAACATTGTACACAAAGCAAAACCTGTAAGCCTAACAGCATTACTTCCCGGACATTAGTCCATTTTCAAAGAGTCAAATTAAACTCCTTTAAATTTAGTATACAGGACAAGAGAATACAAGAGTTGTGTCCACGATGTGTCGATTACACATAACGTGGCGTAACAACAGACGGTGGGGGAGGCGGCCCATACATTGGGTAGTACATGGGTGCGTCATATGATGCAGGTTGCACTGGCTGTGGCTGCATGGTTGAAGCAGACCCATGCATGTAGTATTGCATGGGCTGCGATTGCTGAGCTGGATGAGAAGCCAGTGGCTGTTGCTGAGGATGTGGTTGTGGTTGTTGCATCTGCATTGGTTGAGGCAATGTTGGAGCCATTTGGTATGTGTAGGCCGGAGCAGGCGCATAGCTTGGAGAAACCATAGGAGCAACAGGTCCAGAAAGTGGCATTTGCTCGGGTTGTGACTGCAAGGGGGTTCCAGCGCGCAGCGTAGGAGCAGCTGGTGAAGTCATGATTGGTTGAGGTTGTTGTTGCAATGCAGGCAGTGAAAGATGCCGCTGTAACTGCGGTTGGTGTGCTCCTTGGTGAAATGACTGCATTTCTGCCTTTAACCGGTGAATCTCGCACTCCAAGGAGGATATGTACAGCGTAGCCTTGCGAAGGATAACAGCTTTCGAGTCTTGACTTCCTTGGCAATGGGGGATTGAATCCTTCAATTGCAAGAATCCACCATTGATGCTTTCTCTTCGACGCTGCTCTGACAAAATGTGGGCAAAGCGACGGTTCGATCCATAAGGCTTTCCCGCATCGTCAATATTTTTGTCATCGCCAGCTTCAGCGTCTGTGTCCAACATTGGGGAAGATGTACGTCGTCGTTGTGGTCGTCGAGATATCAGATCATCGTCGTCGTCATCATCTGACCCGTGTTTGCGACTGGTGTGGGGGATTTTGGTATCAAGAATCGCAGATGATTTGGGGGACACTTGGCTCTGCGAATGCGAACTGAATGCAGTGAATTGAGGAGAAGGCTGCGGTGATGGTAGTGAAGTCTCGATGGTGCGAGCTGCTGACGCAGTGGATGACACACCAGCGGGAACTGACTCAGGAGATGGGATGGAGTTATCAGACGATTCTGACGAGAGGGCAGAGAAGCCACTGAGACGGCGGTCAGGAGCGGAATCCGCTGTCGGACTAGATCAATGAGGAAGAGTCAGAATCGATACTATTAAGTTGGTATTGAACAGCACTTTGAACGCAAACATACCCGCAAACAATAGACTTCAAATCCATGGGATCAGGCTTCTATAGGTCGAAATTGGGAGCGAAAGGAAGTGCTGACCGAGTACTTGACTGTCAACCGGCAGCCACGCCAATTCGACGAGAGAAGATGCGGGGAGAACGGGAGGAGCCACGGAAGGACGGGGGAGCTGATGCGGATGTGAGAGTGATATAGAAGACAATACGGGGTCCAGTACGGGCAGAGACGGCAAGACCATGGACGGGCGAGGGTGGCGCGCAGGTATATAGGCGAACCAGGCAGGGACCGGTCAGCGCGCTAGTCGTGATGGATCTGGTGGTTGCCGATTCAGAAATGGCCGTGCATGGCCAATTGGGCATTGATGAGGCGAGTGTTTGAGTTTCGTGAGCAACCAGAGTGGATGGAAATGAAAGCTTAGAGGCGCGTCGTGGCTGGAAATGGGCGTCGAAGATCGCACCGTTGCCTGAAGCGCGCATTCGTTAAGGTTTTGAGCGACCTGCACACGCATGCGCGGGCGTTCCGCATCTGTGTTGGGTGGTCCTTGCGCGGGGCCCACAGGGAGGACGAAAGGACGATGGCGCGGGTGTGATCGAGATGGACGCGTGGATGGCGTTGCGGAGCGGTCAGCGGTGGACGCGGTGGATTGTGGATGGTGGTGGATATACGGTCGTGTATCATGTAGACCGGATTAACTGCAGTATATCCAATAGAGTAATAGAGTAAATAGAGCAATCGACCACGCATTAGGACGCAGGATCTCCGAGCTGATGAGTTGATGGCCGCGAAGGCCCACAGCCGCTGCCGTTGGTAGGACTGTTGCCATTGCCCGTTTGTCCATTGCCAGTCCCCCCGCGCTATGCACACCGAGACAGCGACTATACAGCCTGTAGTCGCCAGGCCGGTGGCGCGTCCCGCCAGACTGCGGCCTGCGAGGCTGCGAGGCCGCGAGGTGACGCGCGTGGCGGTTAGCTGCTGCCGCGACGGCCGCATCGGGAACGCGCAGGTCCCGGCGCAGCGCGCGACGCCAAAGTCTGGTAAGGCGCGGGCCCGCGCCAGACCAGTTCAGGCGAGAAGTGTGATGTGCGGGCGGCCGTGCGCGACAGCCGGCAGCAGCGCCAGAGACACCTCACTGCTCGCCTGTCGCCCGCTTGTGCGCCCACCACGTGCGCTCCCGCCCAAAGGCGCACGCCGCGCACCCCATGCCGGGGGCTGCCAGCCAGCCATGCACTGCCGGCGATCCTCTCCTGCCTTAACCAGTAACGACCGTAACGACCGTCGAACGGGTGCACCGCCGGCACTGGCGCGCTCGCGCTCGCGCTCGCGCTCGCGATGCTTCGCGTCCTGCCCAGCGGCCTCCCGTCTCGTCGCATGCTGTTCCTTGTTCGCGCTGTTCGCGTTCGCCCGCCGTGGCTCGCGCGGCGGTCGCTGACGCAAGGGGGTCGAGTGCGCATGTACACTGCGGTTTCCTCGACGCCGCCACCACGCGCAGACGAGCACTCGAGCAGTGTCCTCGGCATATAACGCAGGCGACAGGCCACGTGCTGGTGAGGCCCCGCGTGCGATACTATCTTAACATCAAGGGGCCAGAGGCGGCGCGACAGTCACGGCGATGGGCGCCGCCTGCACACTATTGCCTGTCTGGCTGTCGAGATTCGCACTAAAAACACCACAGAATTAATTCCTGCACAGTATACGTACACCAAACTAATTATTATTAGCCTCTTGGAGATATAGCGTGTGTGACATGCAACGGCTACCAGTCTTGTACTCAGCTGTATCGGCTGGAAATGCGCTGTTCTTAAACGCATTTACAGCTTTTACAGTGCGTTCAACGAGAACAAGCGAGAACACACGCGCTATAACATCGCGCCGGTCCACTCGACCGTTCTTGGCTGCCTTCAAGGTCCAAATGCAGGCAACACAAAGTTTCTTTCCACAAAGAAACACGACCATCTCGCGCTGCTGCTGGGACGACGGCGCGCACAACCAATATTATTACGCGTTGCTCGCGTTGCTCGCGTGTGGGTCCGTGGCGCGCCGACGGCACCGTTGTTCAAATATCCCTTCCCGGTACAGTACATTAATCTTTCGAGCCGATGCTACCAATTGTTCGAATATTCATACTGATGCAATTGTACCAACACTAGGCCTAGCATAAACTAGCGAGCAGGAGCTAGGGCCTATTGACCTATATATACAGTCTTTACGGTACAGTATGCCAGTACATATACAGAACCAGAGCGTTGGTCCTGTTAACCGCACAACCCCCAGCCCGTTTCAGGATAAACCCCCTGGGACAACCAGCGGAGCAACATCTAGAAGCCAAGCATGTCATCACATTGTTCTCCACCAGAAAGTCGAAATCCGGAGCCGACACTTGCATTATTGAGGCATGTCACACATAGCATGTGCTGATGTGCGGTTGACAGTTTCTAATTAGGTTACCGTATTTAAAAAAATACGCGTCCTGTCATGTTCCTAATTTTGCTGCAGAAGCGCAACCTGTGGCGTCTGGTGGAAAGGACGTGCGTGCTCGCCAGATTTAAAAGACTGCTCTCGCGAGGACGCTATATACACCTTGTTCTAATGTTTTAATTGCACGTGTTCTCTTTACGTAAAAAAGAAATTTCAAGTTACGATATGTATACTCAATTACACTCAATTAGAACAGTGTAATGGTACAGTTACAACAGCCGGTACATGATGCATACTGTAGGTATGGGCCGACGCGCGCAAGGTAGTTACAGTACTGTAGTTTATTATAATACAGTATATGGTAGTATTTGTACATGTACACCGAGAACGCTATAAAATCCGATATTACGCGAGAACTTCATAGCACTGTCTGCAACATATTGTGCATTATTGCACATGCAGTGGCTATAATCCACCTATATAGCTGATCTCTATATAGATAGCGACCGTACATGTACAGGCCGTGACCACTGGCCAGCGTATAAACTCTGAGCATGAACATCTCCCGTCAGGTGGCCTCACTGCCTCATGCAGCTAGGCGAGGCGGCTGTTCACGTGCGTAGCATATACTGTATTCATAAGGTGAAAGGTGTATTTTTAATTTTATTTAACAGAGGTACGATATTCGTACCCCCTCGGCGTACAGACATGCATGGTATCGATAACCGATCATTCGGTGGTATATCAACAATATCATAATTACTGGTTGCAATGGTACAGTATATATAAATTCCGAATAATGATAAATCCTTAATTTACCTCTGTCGTTCGCAATGTATGTCTACTGCAGTGGCCTCTTTGTCTGCTGACTGTAGAATACAATAAAACTATATGAACCTAATATAATGCATGACGCGGACATCCTCCGCTCGTACTGCCAAGCAGTCATGCTCTGTTCTCTTTCACTTTCATGCACCGCCGGTGTACAGACCGTATACGGTATATCATGGTTCATAGATATATATATTCTTGTTAATATGTAGTGCAGTTGCACCACTGCATCATTGCATCAATTTGGACCAGCCCACATTTTCACATGTCTACTGGTCCGGTATTGCATAATTCGGTACAGCTGCAGGTCTCTGCAGGTCGCTGCAAGCCGTGGCTTGTGAGAGTCTGCATGAGCAGTCAGTGCGATACATCATGTAATGCGTGCGTATCACCGCTGCAGAACTGGTGTACTGATCGAACAGCATGCGTCGGCTGTTTTATTCTGTTAAAGCGGTCGGCGATCCGAGTCAATGGTCTACATACAATATATGAATACGCAGGTACATAACCGCTCGACGCGGTTTGCGGAGAACTGAGACCCCACATAAGAACTGGAAGGCTGTGATTGTATCTGCATCTGTCGTAAGCGATTTTAAGTACCGTATAGTGCTGTGGATCGCACGCGCAACAGATGCAGCGAAGAACATTGCAGCATGTGGGCAAGTCATGGTATATGAGTACTGTGTTGAGCACAAGAGACAGTGATTGTATTAAAAAGCAAGATGTGCATAACCTAAATACGTTCGTGTGATCCTGTCTAGTTAATCAGAAAAGTCTCTAGAATTTCTATAAGTCATTTGTCTCGGAGAGGCGCTTAATGATTTTTAGAATCGCAAACAGTCTTCGATCTTATCTTACTGAAATCACTCGCGCACTGAACTGTAGTCTCGTATAGAAGGCCAAGAACTTCTTTGATTAATATATTCTTGCAATGTTCTTCCTGATTGTCTATAGACTTTGTTCTAGAACTGTGCCGTTTGTTCCTGAGTTCGCTCTTCTTTTCCAGATGCGTGAGATACTACTTGAGGAGAGCTGTCCGCCAATTTTCACAATTCTGAAGCATTTTGCTATGCTTAACTTGGCGTCTCTAGAAGCTATTACTAACGGTAATAAATTGTTGTGGTATTTGATTTCGAGAAACGGCGAGGTGCATGTTCTTGTTCCTCTACCAGTGCAGTTTTGAGGTGTCATCCCAGTGCATCGTCATATCATACACAGCAAACGTATTCAGAGGTTTCCACGTTCCATAACATCTTACTGCTGTGATTCATATACTGTATTGTGCCCTGAACGTCTCGCACCGGTAAACAAATCCAGCCTCAAACCGTGAATGCCAATCTCTCAGGCACGATGCGGAGATCAGTTCCAACGACGTGTTCTAGCGGAGAAAGTCGAAATCCAGATCGTGCGTTCTATGCGCATGCTTTATGTAAATGGACACTGATATCGACGTATGGACGGTGACCGACAGAGCATGGAGCCCTGTGATGTACAGCGTCTACAGCGACACACTCTCAGCTGCGTCTAGAAGTGGAAGCCTGTCAAAGCGGACCCTGAGCTGCACTTGCACGTGCCGGGGCGATCTGATCAAGCAGATCCGGGCCATTGTTTGGGTGCCTGCGCTCTGCGGCGGTGCCGCACGCGGCGTGCGGCGCAGTTTTTGTCTTTCTCCGGAGCTTCAGGGCGCCCGCAATCGCCGTCTCGACATTCCTGGTCACCGTGCCTGCGTCTGTCTGTCTATATATAAGTAAGATAGCCCGGCGGATCCTGGTGATTGCAGGCCTGCTTCTAGCTCTTCAGGAAACAATTCGTTACCGTGTGCAGAGCCTTTTGTGGAGTAAGCAACGTATACAAGAAGGTAGCAATGGCTGACTGGATGCGAGAGTACTCCGACAACTTGTCGTTGGCTGCCTTTTCGATACCCGGAACACATAACTCTGCAGCTCATCATATTTCCTGTTAGTTTTCTCCTGAATTTGTGACTGGATGAGATGGCTAGGGCTCCGGCTAATTTGTTCTCTACCTAGTTCCTTCCGTGCGATGCCAAAGATCAACCGTCCGTGAGCAGCTCGACAATGGCGTTCGTTTCCTCGACGTTCGTCTCGCAAAGCCATACCTCGACTTCTGCTCTTCTGGTCCAAATGATTTGCAAATTGTCCATGGCGCTTTCCCTGTATCTATTTTTTCGCCAGTGAAGCTCTCAGAGTTACTCGGTACTGTCTTCGAGTTCTTACAAGAACACTCTCGTGAAACTGTCATCGTTTCACTCAAGAACGAGGGTGCAATGGCTTGGGCTGAGAATGAGCTTTCTCGTATGCTGTGGAATGGATATCTTCAAGAATCACAAAACAAATGGTTTTTGGAACCACGTATGCCTTCGTTGGGTGAGGCTCGTGGAAAGGCAGTTCTGTTCCGTCGATTCGGTTGCGATCAGGACAAGATCGACAAGCTTGGTTTCCCTGCCACTGCATGGAAATACAACACCACCGGTGATGATGCTCAACGGGGTTCTGCACTTGCTGTCCAAGATTTCTGCGAAGTTGAATCTCCCGAGGTTATCAAGAAGAAGTCTCAATATATTGCCGAGCACATCAAACGTGCCGAGACATTTGACCAAAGCACTGTTTTCGTCAACTTCACTACTGCTTCTAACTTCTGGAACCCAAGTTGTTGGCCTAAGGATATTGCCAATGGTGTTCGTAGCTCGATTACAGATGCACTTAAGTCAACTTCTGGTCGTACTGGCATCTTGATTTTGGATTTCCCTGAAGGCGACGAGTGGCGCAATGTTCGTGAGATCATTGAACGCAACCGTAAACTCCGTTAGATTTACAATATTTTGCGATTCAGTCGTTTGTCGTCACTGTTGTACTCTTAGGTTTTGAAAGGTTCTGTTGGTCTACTGTAGTTAATAAGTGCGTAATATTAAAATTGTACAATTAAATTTAAGTCATATTTAAGTCATATATTAATTACATTATAAAAGATCGTCCAAAAATTAAAAAACAAACGCCAGTTTCGTCAATCATCCAAGTGCACCCATTATAAATCGAAAAGAAATATTTTTTTGAAATAATAGGTTATTTAATTTGTAGATCTGTCTTTAGACGCCAAGCTTAATGATGTAAACGATCCTTTGAGTGCGGATCCACTTTTAGGCTTCGTTACACGTCCTTGAGATACATTTCCTTTTCGTGGCTCGGATGGCATTGTTGGTATATACACATCTGTTCCGAGAGGTTTGCTTCTATTTGTCGTTTTTGGTTTAACGTATTTGCTAGATGAGGTGACAACCGGTACTGCAGGTTGTGCTGGTTTTGCAGCAGTGGACGGCCGAGGCGCGGTATCAGTCGATGAGCTTCCAACAGTTCCATTCCTTTGTGTGGATTGAGAGGATGTCGAATTTAGTTTTGACACGTTACCGCTCGAACCTGATCCAGCGACTGATTTCTCGATTTCCTCGAGTAATCGTTTAGCATCTCTTTCGTTTCGTCCATTCTGAATCTTCTGATGATGTAAATTCTTCAGCGCCCGATCCATTGATGATTTATGTCGAACTGATGCTTCATGTTGTGATTTACCAAGTTTTGTATCTAATACAAACTATAATAATAAAATGTTAGTTATATATCGTACTTCCTATTAATGTCATCAGTCGCCGTTTCAAAATCATTTACTTACCATCTTGCACGGTTTACACCAGAATTTTGACATTGCTTTAATTATGTAAATTGATCCTTAAGTACGTATACTCCAGTAGGAGTTTATATTATACACAAACCTCCTTCTGTTGCTGTAGATATTAGTTATGCTACTGGCCAAGAGATGACACCGTATCAATCCAGTAATTGCATCTATTGTATGGAGAGATACAGTATGAGAATTTACAGTTTATGTACGTATAATGAAGAATCAAGAAAAGTGAGCCGCATATAAAAAATCGGTCTAGGGTTTTAATTTGGGCTCATCTGAATTTCTGAATGATGAATTCAGAAGTTCCCAAAAGGCAAATAGTTACGTACTGTACATTGTTGGATTTGAATTATTTCTGCACAACAGCAGATAAAAATTAATGGAAAAGAAATTACAAAATGTCTGAACATTTATCTGATAGACATTCTTCGTCAAGGCGGCACAAGGATTCTGATAGAAGCTCACATCGCTCTACAAGTGATAGAAGGCATCATCATCATGGATCTCACCACCATGGCAGCTCAGAAGCGTCACATCGATCTCGTGAACATCGGTCACAAAGAGACGACAATGATCGAAACAGAGAACATAGGAGTCGACATTCAGAACATTCGCATAGACGGCATCATTACCGCGATGAAAGTCAAATCCTGGATGATGATGAATCTGGTAGATCATCGAAGCGAAGAAAAGCCGAGGATAGTGATGACGACGATGATGATCTTGGTCGGATAGGGAAAAGCAAACGGAAAGACGATTTTGGAGATGAAGACGATGAAGATGATGCGTCAGGTTCGGACTATGAAAAAGAAGCAGACATTACTAGTGATCCAGGTATCGATCGTACTTTTACGCGTCGCGATGAATGGATGACAGTTGGTTCAGGTCACGACGACTCTACAGGATCAGGATTTGATTTTGGATCGTTTGCCGGTTCTGCAAAGGGGCCTTCAGATAAAAAGACAATTTTTAATCGACCAGCGCGTAAAGCAACTGATTCATACTTTGTGCGTGCAAGCGAGCCTCAGAAAAAAGAACCAACACCAAGTAAAGAAAGTGATGAAGACGAGAATGATTCAGAGGTACCCGAGCCACTAATGCCAACTCGATTACAGCAGTTAAGTGCGGTAAGTGGTAGCTCACGCACAGCTGCTACACCGGCCCCTAGTGATGCAAAAATTGACGAAACACAATTAAATCGAATGAAGGCAGCACTCATGAAAGCCAAGCTTAGAAAGGCACCCAACGCAGATGCACTCGAAAAAGAATATAATGAAGCGGTGGCAGCAGCAGCTAATGGAACATCATTGGATACACCACAGAATCGGGTTGAAGTTTTGACGTTGATGGATACACGTGGCCACGTCGCTCCATCACAGAAAACCGAGGCCGAGATGACTATTCAAGATATGGTTGCTGAGGAGAAACGAACAAGAGGAATTAATGCGGGCGATGAAGGACGTTTACTAGCTGATCGGATAGGTCGGGACAAAAAATTCAAGAATGATCTGGATTACATGGACGAGAATGCTGAGAAATTGGCAACGCACGTGAAACGAAATCAAATCGACGTCAGAAATATGGCTATTAATGATGTACGAAATATGAACAATATCCTTGATTCGTGCCCTTTATGTCAATCCGAGGAAGCACCTCCAATCGCTCCTGTGGTTTCACTAGGCACAAGAGTGTATTTATCGATGCCGACTATGCCACAGTTGGTACCAGGAGCAGCTACGATTGTACCGATTGCTCACAGACGAAGTACACTTGAATGTGATGATGACGAGTGGGACGAGATTCGAAACTTTATGAAATGTCTTGCTCGATTATATCATTCACAGAAACGGGGCGTTATTTTTTATGAGAATGCATCATCGATGCATCGTCGTCGTCATGCCGCAATCGAAGCTGTACCATTACCTTATGAATTAGCAGAGACTGCACCAGCATATTTTAAAGAAGCAATGCTGTCGTCTGATGAAGAATGGTCTACACATAAGAAAGTAATCGATTCCCTTGAACGAGCAAAGAATGGACTTGGGAAGCAAGCCTTTCGAAAAAGTTTGGTAAAAGAAATGCCATATTTTCACGTTTGGTTTACTTTAGATGGAGGATATGGTCACGTTATTGAAGATTCAGGTAGATGGCCTAAAGGCGATTTGTTTGCTCGTGAAATTATTGGTGGTATGCTGGATTTGGAGCCGGACGTAATTAAACGACAATCCCGATGGAAGCCAGGCCGCGATCCTCGAATGGAGGGGTTCAGAAAGATGTGGGATAAATTTGATTGGACAAAGCAACTTGAGGAAAATGCTGCTTGAGAAAAAGTCTATTATGTACATTATTTTAACTAGTGAGATTTAGAGTCTTCCATTAATAAACAAGCTTATATACAGATTGGAATAGATGACAATTATGCACGTAGAAAAGACAAACCAGATAAATCGTTACTTCTGTGATTAATATACGACCACCTGTAGCTCCCACAACTTTTGTACAAAATGAGAAGTGATATTTGATTATATGTATGTATGTTTTTCAACTGGGTTTATGTCCAGTCTCTGGTGCCACCACGTACCAATTCAAGAACTCTCCATCCTTTAGTTTCTGGATCATCCATTTCTTCAGGAATTCTAGTGATAACCATAACATAAGTACTTTGCTGGATATGATCTTCAGTTCCGGCAGCAATTTGATCGGTTTTGAGGTTCTTGTAAATGTGAACTTCTTGCGCACGACAGCTGACGACAATTACTGGAACATCAGCTGGTGGTAAAATTTTGGCACTTGCAATATCGGTTCCTCTAATATCAAGAACGCGGCTCGCAGAGTATAAGCCAGCTTCTTTGAATTGTTTAGATTGAGCGGCCCAGATGTTGAAAGGTGCTTCTGATAACCATAATTTGAGAGTCTCTTCGTCTCCCTTAACATATGCCTCAATAATCTCAGGAAGAATGAACTCGCGAGCTTCAACAAGGAATGTATCCATTGTGAAAGAGGAGTCCATTTCCTTAAATAACCGAGTAACTTGAGCAGTCTCAGTCTCGGCGAACATATTTCCAATGCGAGAAGAAATACCACGGAATGTTGACACAACAGGATTCTCTGACTCTTCAAGTCGTTCTTTGAGATTGTTAAGTGATTGAAAGATAGCTGACGACGATTTAAACTCCTCCCATGAATCATTGGTCTTTGCATCCTTGTGGAGTACCATATTAGTACCTGCATTTTCTTTCTCCATAACTGGTTTATTTGATACAATATTTCCACTTGCAATTTGCTCTTTCAACAGTTGAGCTTCGCGATCAGCTTTACGCTTTCGACGAATCGCTTTTGATTCATAACCACCATACCGACGACTACTTCCATCATCAATTACTTCTTTGACTTCTTTGTAGATCTTTGTCTCTCGGATCGGAGCAGTGACTTTATCAACACTTTCAACAGTTGTATTCACAGCTTCACGAGTTCCTTTGACAATTGGCGATTCCCATGCGGTGGAAGCAGCCGATCCAACGACATGACCAGCCTTCTTAAATGACTCTGCGGTCTTGGAGGTACCGGTCTGTATAGATTATGTTAGTACCATACAATTAAACTAACTGGATCGTATACGCTTACCATAGCCTTCTCGTAAGCATCCCTGGCCTTTCGGTACGCTTCACTTTCAGACATTTTACCCGTCTCATCTTGAAGAGCTTTAATATTTTCCTGAAGTTCCTTCGACTTTCCCCATTCGTCACGAAATGTATCCACAAATACCTGGTATGGTGATTTTCGATTTTGTTGTTCCTCGCCTGCAAGCCGTGCCGATGATGAGTGAAATCCTCTCGTACTCAGTAAAACTTCCGTGTTTCCTGATGCTCGTGATGCTTGAAATCGAAGAGCATATGCAGCACGATTACTGCTGCGTTCAAGAGCCTGTAGTCGGCTAACAGTTGATCTAGCACGAAGCATTATACGCAAATATAATTATTGCCAGACTTTTAATTTGCCAGACTTCTCAGAATCGAGTATATACTAGTGAATACAGAGCTACCAAAGGTATGTGATCGTTTGGCCACCCATGCACAACCGGCTTAAACCACCCGAACGAGTCCAAAAGTGCCAAACAAGTAGACCCTTCGATAGAAAAGCAGCAAACCGCTACCCCAAAAAAATCCAAGTCACTATTATTTACTCTAGATTCGTATTCTAGCAGAGGTTGCCCTTCTATCTCAGCCTATTTAAGCTTGTATTTGCGACTCCAGAACGATTTTGCCTGCAAGTTCCGCGAAAGAAAAATTTAAGGTTCGCTGAGCCGCCGCTCGCTCGGAAGTCTGTCGGCCTAACTGGCTGGCCACGAAGCCCGAAGTGTGTACAGTATGCTGCGCAGACTCCACAGAGGCAGTGATCTGGATGAAGTTGTAGAATGTTGTAAGAATCAAAAGAAGAAATAGAAGAAGCGTAGCATATGCCGTCCAACTGTATGCGTCTCGCTCTGCACTGCGCTTGGAGGGCTACTCCACAGCGGCCAAAGAAGCTTACCCGGACCGCATCACGTGCTGAATTACCCGGCCGCTCAATTTGTCAGACGCCTCTCCCACTCCAAACTCGCCGCGACGCCTATCTTCCTGTCCGCCGCAGCGGCTTCCACACTCTCCGTCGCCACGCCCTCGTCGCGCGTGTTTCATTCTCGTCTGCGCACCAGGACACGCGTTTTTACGCGTCTACAGCTCGGTTTCAAGTACAGATACCGACATCGTTTGTACATAGTGCGCTCTTTTACTTCCTGGACCACCGCATACGCCGGTGGATCGATTTGGGTCTAGGAGACGCGTCGACAGGGATAAGCGTCAGTATCAGCGACCTATCACTCGGCATCAAGACACCATTGAGCGGCTATCAGAATGCAACAGCCGTGAATTTAATTATAATTTGTATAAGTACAGAGCATACACTATAGTCTGTTTATTTTACGGCTTGATTAACCGATAATCACCAACTGCGCAGGTGATTCACGCAATCGGAGTGTGAGGAGAGTCGCTCAAAATAGACGCACTCGCGCAAGATCACTATTTTCACCGCCATGACACAGGATATTGTTCCAGGTGATACGCTTACGACATCTATAACCTCGACTGCGACGATGCTACATGCGTCGTCTGACGGGATTTTAAGTAGTACCACTGAGATGCCGTTTAAACTGAGATTGAACGCGTCGCTATCAGACGTGTTAGTGGCAGCAAGATCGCGACTACGAAATCAAGAAGCAGAACCACATCAGCAATTACAAGAACAACGACGACCAAGAAATTTAAACAAGACGTCATCAACGCGTCGAGGTCAGAAACGACGACGACTTTCTGGACCTGAAGTACAATTTAATCGCGTGGCGTCTGAGAGTGCTAGCAGTGAGTCTGACGATGGAGAAGTACCATCATTACCACCGGCTCGGTCTAAGGCGCGATCTCCAGCAACGCATATGGTACCAGCTATAAGACAGGTTCAACAAATGGAGACATTACCAACACGAGAGTCGCAAACGCCAATCAGTGCGGATATAAAGCCTCGAGAAGAAAGAGCGTATGTCGAGTTTCACCCAAAACTTGGAGCCGATGAAGATCTTGAGTTATTCGACGCGGATGGTGTGGATAGTGTACTGACTGATGCTTCTTTGCGACCAAAGCGATTACATCACAGCCTGGATCGTAATCGGCGGCGGAACAAACAATCTCTACCGCCGCATGAGATTCCTTTGAACAGGCCAGAATTTCGAATTGTACCTCAACCATCTCTCGGAGCGGATGATGATGTACAGATTGTAGATGAAGAAGGCCATGTTCCTAGAATACGAGAAAAATTCAAGCTGCCAGATCATTATTTAAGATCAGCTGCGATCAGCATGGAACCCGAGGATCCAAGAGCGATTGAGTACGACATGGACGAGCAAGGTATGTTCTAAAATTTCTGATTTATCATCACTTGAAGCTAATGACTTGTACAGATGATCAATTTCTAGTCATACTCAACGAGAACCGGCGCAAAAAGTACACGACAACACCAATCACTAGATTACAATTTGAAATGGTAATGACAATGCTTGAAAAAGAGTGGTTAGAATTACAATCTCAACTTCCAAAGAGTAAACCCGAATCGGTTGATAATAGTTTAGTAAATGAAGATTCAGAGTGTGCGTTATGCGCTGATGGTGAATGTGAAAACAGTAATGCAATCGTCTTCTGTGATGGATGTAACGTTGCTGTGCATCAAGATTGTTACGGAGTCCCTTTCATTCCTGAAGGTCAATGGCTATGTCGACGATGTCTCTCAGCTCCAGGACGCAGTGTATCTTGCATATTTTGTCCAAATGTCTCAGGAGCGTTTAAGCAAACAACTACGGGCCATTGGGCTCATCTTTTATGTGCATTATGGATCCCAGAAACTCATGTTGGCAATACGGTGTACATGGAGCCTGTTGAAGGTGTCGAGCGAATTCCACGGTCGCGCTGGAGATTAGTTTGTTATATCTGCAAGCAGAAAACAGGAGCATGTATTCAATGCATGAATCGTAACTGTTATCAAGCATTTCACGTTACTTGTGCGAGACGAGCCAATCTTCAGCTTACTATGCGTGCTCCTATTAGCGCATGCATTGAAAACTACGACTTACTGGAAGCTTTCTGTGATCGACATTGCGCTCCTGAATACTCTCGCGAAAATGATTTGAAGAAGTCAGTTGTCGAAGCACAAAAACATTACAGTAGTACTGTTGGTAGCAGAGATTACCCCGATTCACAAATGGTAGCTCTTGCGCCTCCGTCCATTGGAGGATCATCGCATATGGATAGAAACGGTAATGATTCTCACGGTTCACGACCACGGATCAAACTCAACCTTTCCAAACTGACTGCAGCCGCTGCCGCAGGCGATACTGCAGCTGAAGAGGATGAGAACTCAATGGTTGACGGAATTGACGTCGTTTGGAAGACAAATGCAGGCGCTCCGGTTGTTCCGCATGTAATCTACAAGCGAGTTTGCGATCGAATACGTCAATGGTATGGTATGCGTAAAACCAAGCAATTTGTTAGTATGGTATGCCGATATTGGACATTAAAGAGAGAAATTCGCAGAGGAGCAATGTTATTACGGAGATTGCAAGTCGCAATGGAGAAGATGCCAGATAAAGATTTCGGCCGAGAAGAGATGCATAAGAAGTTAGAGTTTACTCAAATGTTAAGAGATGATCTTAAAGCACTTGTGGATATTGCGGATACGATTGTTGCTAGAGAAGAAGCGCTTTTAAAGATTGCTGAAGTCGAGGTTGAAGTGATTGATACTTTGGCTAAGGAAAGTGAGTTGTTAGAGATCGAAGCTGATTCTTCAAATGCCGTCGAGACTGTTGATATGACGAATCAAACCGCTCGAACAGCTAATGAATCGGTTGCTGAAGTTGCAGCAGAGCAGACCAGCGAATCAATTGAAGAAGCAGATTTGGCTTTGTCGTCGGAATCTGGATCTGTATTTGAAGATGCCGAAGCTGATCAGGATGAGGACGAGTGATTTTTGTGTCAGGTTGGAACTGACTTAGTGTATTTTAGCTACGGTATTTGTATGGGTATATTCTGGATATTTACTGATCGAACGTTTATGTACTTTATCAAGTTTCAACTCTTTATTCGTAGTCAAAGTCGTCGTTAAACGGTGTCATGTGCATGACGCGTCGGGGACAGCAACTTTGCCAACTCGTGTTCGGTTTCGCTGCCCTAACCCGATGTTCTTTGGAACTGTCCAGCTTGTCCGTAATCGAATGCCACGGAGGCCGTAAAGCGGACCAAGCAAGATTGATAATATCGAGCGTGATTAAGTACAACAGCACAAATATTACATCCGATAACATGCACACAGCGTGTCGAGATTGCACTGTTGATTGTGTGATTGATACTGGATCTCATTAAAAAGTGAACTTTGGTTGTTCACAGTACAGTCACTGATCGTGTCTGTTGGACACAAAAAGGGCACTTGATTGCCTGTATTGGACGGTTTTTAATCAATAAGATATACAGTCGATCTAGGCACTATGCGTCTCGCTGTATATGGTTTTGTAAGTTATTTTAACAATTGATAATATTATTACTGATTTCTGCTTACTGACATGATTTATCTTAGTCGAGTACGGTCATGGCGGTCGCCGTCATATTAACAGCCTTCCAAAGGCGACCAAATTTCTACTCTGCATGTGTATACCTAACTCAGAGCAATGGGTGTTTAATGGTTAGTTGATTTATTGAGATTTATAATTGCTAATGGAAACTAATTCGATTTAGATTTTGGCAAATATGGGACTTTGCATGTCAGTTTTATGTGCAAGAATCGTACAAGCAATCTTCTTTGGCTCATTACGAGTCATTGAAATTGAACATTTATATGAAAAGACATGGTATGCAGTTACAGAGACATGTTTAGCAATGACAATATTTCGAGATGAGTTTGATACCAAATTTCTCATCATGTTTGTAACTTTATTATTTCTCAAAATATTCCATTGGTTGAGTGCTGATCGAGTTGAATACGTACGTTCACTAACTAATTCTCTTTTATTGATTTAATTAGTCAATCTAACAGTTTTTATAGATGGAGCAAGCATCACCTTCATCACCTTATGTATTTCATACTCGTATTTCTGCAACATTAATTCTACTTAGTGTATTGGACATTCAGCTTATTCGGTACGCGTTGGATGATATTTTAACTCGAGGGCCAAACATGATGGTAATGTTTGCATTTGAATTTGCAATTTTAGCAACTACAATTCTTGGAATCGCGGGAAGATATTGTCTTACTTTAATCGAAGCTAGAATTGTTTCTCAAGCTGGTGAATTTGATGATAATTTAGATGGTTGGGAACGGAAAGGTGAATTCATGTTTTATCTTGATCTCGTGACTGATTTTATTAAATTATTCATCTACATTACATTCTTCCTTCTCGTTTTATCAGTTTATGGATTACCATTACATATTGTTCGTGATGTGTATCTTACAATGCGTTCGTTTATGAGTCGAATTCGGGATTTCTTAAGATACAGACAAGCAACATCACAAATGAATAGTCGATACCCAGATGCCACAGAAGAAGAAGTTGCACGTGAAACGACATGCATTATTTGTCGTGAGGATATGGTTGTTATTCCACCTTCATCAGATCAATCACAGCCTGAAAGAATGAGACCTAAGAAACTACCCTGTGGTCATGTTTTACATTTCGGTTGTTTAAGAAGTTGGCTTGAACGTCAACAGCGTTGTCCGACTTGTCGACGTCCAGTTCTTGGAACAAATAATCCAACTACTCCAACAAGTCCACAACAGCAGCAACAACAACAAGCTCAAGCTCAAGCTCAAGCTCAACCACCAGCTCCAACACCACCTGCACAAGGTACCACACCAGGTCAACAACCATATAATCCTGAAGGAACACCAACGGGAACACCAGGAGCAACACAACAGCCTCAAACACCATCATACTTTACACCATATGTACCTCCACAAATGACAAGTCCACCACCAACAGGAGGACCGACAACAATTGATCCAACACCAGCAATTGCTTTACCTGCTGGATTTGAACTCCCACCTGGATGGGCACTTTTACCAATGCGAGAATTCGCAAATGGACTACAGCAGATTCAAATTCGTGATAATGTATGGGTAACTCTGTCAACAGTTCAATATGTTCTACCTCTTGGAAATGGTGTATTAGGCGTTCCTCCCGTTGATCCATTTATTGCAGCAGCCGGACCTAATGCATTCGGTATACCTACTGCATCAAATGTATCAACCTCGACACCCGCATCTATGGCTAATCAAGCAGATGTTAGAAGATTCACGTCACCTCCAACATCAACTTCACAGATTTCATCCCCACAACCAGTACAGCCTACAAATATTTCAACAAGCAGTGGAGTTGTTTTAACTGAAGATGAAAATAATGGTGAAGTACGCAGAAGACAACCAATAATTGAAGATGCTGATGAATAAGAGAGTATAGGTTGGAGTTTATGATACGTGGTTTTTTGTGTAATAACTATATTGGTTTTTTGTTACGTATTTGTTCGTTTTTTTAATAAATTGCATCACTATCGGTAATTAATTGACTTGAGTAGAAGTCCTGCGGAAGCCTTACCTAATTTACAGTACAGCATTTAGAATTTAGATTGACTGATATGTGCAACTTTATTCTCTTTTTACGATTGAAAACAATTTGCTGTTATAATTCTTTACAACTACACAGCACTCTCCATATTTCTTACACAAAAAGATAACAGTCAATCAAAAAAAAAAAAAAGCGACAAACCAATAATAGAAAATCAAATTTCAGATTGTACTACAAACTTATCATAATTTCAAAAAAAGACAACAACACACAAAACATGCATGAAAACGCGAAACACAATATGATTTAATCCTTATGAGAACTTTGAAACAAGAACCAGTAGTTATAACCATTCCGTTTTTTAACTTCGTTTCTTCGCTTATTCCTTCTTATCTTCTTCAGGAGCTGGTGAAGTAGTTGCACCAGTTGCACTAGCTGATCCGCTTCCAGTAATCAAACCACCTTGCTTGCAAAGTGAGTAGAACATAGAGCTGGGGTTTGCAAGAAGATTTGCGGGTGTATCGAACTCAGCGACCTTACCAGCTGAAAGAACAATAATCTTGTCTGAATCAATAATAGTGTTGAGTCTGTGAGCGATGGTAAGAATAGTGCGGTCTTTGAATTCAGTTCGAATAGTCTCTTGAAGGACTTGATCAGTTTCAACATCAACAGCTGCAGTAGCCTCGTCAAGGACGAGAACCTTGGAAGGAGTGAGGAGAGCACGGGCAAGCGACATAAGTTGACGTTGACCAACTGATAAGTTAGAACCAGCTTCAGCAACACGAGCGTTAAGTCCACCATCCATACGTGCAACGTGAGCACGAAGGTGAGAAAGTTCAAGAACCTCCCAGAGTTCAGTGTCATCATGAGCATGTGAAGGATCAAGGTTATCACGAATAGTACCCTCGAATGCTTGTGAGTCTTGTGGGATAATAGCAAGACGATGACGGAGATCGCTAAGACCAATGGCCGAAGTATCAACACCATCAATATCAATATGACCATCAACAGCCTCAATCATACGGAAAAGTGCAAGAGTAAGCGACGACTTACCAGCACCAGTACGTCCGACAATACCAACCTTCTCACGTGGCTTGATGTCAAGGTTAATGTCCTTCAGAACCAAGTCAAGACCATTACGGTAACGAGTTGAGTAGTGGTCGAACTTAACCTTTCCAGATGTAGGCCATGAGGCTGGAGGACGACGGTTGGCAATGACCATTGGTGCCTCACTAGGAAGCTTGGAGTACTCAAGAATACGCTCAACCGAAACGGTGTTAACCTCAACTTCGACTGTCATACGGACAATCCATGAAAGTGACTGAGTGATCTGAAGAGCATATGACATAGCAAGACCAACGAGACCAGCACGGACACCACCACGCGAAACTGAGGCAATAGCGAAAGCAGCAGACGAGAAGATGATAAGACAGCCAATGAACTCAAGACGAATTGACAACCAACGGTTAGCACTGATCGATGGGAAGTAAGCGCGAAGGTTAAGATCACTGTGGCCCTCATTCACATTGTTGAAACGCTCAATTTGGCGGAAAGCACGAATGGTGCTAAGACCGGAAAGAGATTCTGAGAAATGAGCGTAGATAGGAGACTTGGAGATCGAATCAAGACGCTTAAGCTCACGCGAAGTGCGAAGATAGAAACGCTGGTAGTACAAGTACAACAGTGTAAGAGGGATGATAAGAACAACGAAGATTGGAGTAGTGGTCGAAATAACAATGAGGGTGAACATGACACGGACAGTGTTGTTGAAGAACATGGAGAACACACGAGTAAGAATCTCATCAACACGGTAAACATCAGTTGTGAAACGGTTGATAACACGTCCGATAGGAGTAGTGTCGAAGAAAGACATGGGGCTGCGGATGACGCTAGCGGCCATACGGTTGTGGAGAGTACGGGCGGCCTGAATGGTGCACATAATGAAAAGAACAAGAGTGTAGCAGACAGTCATACCAGATGCAAGAATACCGAGAAACAAGTAGACACCAAGGTACATGCCAGTGTTTGGGTTGTCATTGGCGATGGTGTTAACCTCAGACCAATGTTCAAGCCAAACGTTACCCACTATAATCAATGTTAGCAGTGAATCATAAGATAGCACAGTTAATAGAAAGATCACTTACAAACTGAGACACCCTGTGAAACAACGAGAAGAAGCATGAAAATACCGACGGCAAACATGTTAGCAGCCTTTGCGTATTCCTTGTAAACAGCCCACTTGACTTGACCTTGTTCTACATGCTCCTTGGTCTGGCTAGATCGCTTCTGAGCTTCCTCATCAACGACTTTAACTGGAGTAAGACTGGCAGTTGAAGCACGACGAAGACTGGCGAAACTGGCACCACGGTCACGGTTAGCAGTACGCTTCATTTCAACCTCCTCATCAGACATAGTGTCATCAATGGCAGTCTCAGATGAACCATCGCTTCCCTCTTCCTCGGTGGCAGTAGCCTTCTTTCCGTATTCCTTAATCAAGTTGTAGATCTCAAGCTTGGCAGCCATAACCTCATCGTAACTACCTTGCTCAACAATTTCACCATCGCGAACCATGGAGATACTGTTGGCCTGAGAGAGAACAGTGATAGCGTTTGTGGCGAGGATACGGGTCTTGGTTGCAAGAAGACCAGTGGGTCCAAGAACATTGTCAATAAGGTGACGACCAACATGCTGATCAACAGCAGACAAAACATCATCAAGAATGTAAATATCAGCACGAGCATAGACGGCACGAGCAAGACTGAGACGAGCCTTTTGGCCGCCAGAAAGAGAAATACCCTTCTCACCAACAATGGTCTCATCTCCATCGGGAAGTTGAACGAAATCTTCAACGAGAGCACAAGCCTTGACAGTGGCCTCGTAGAACTCAGCCTGGAACTTAGAGCCAAAAACAATGTTTTCCTTGACAGTAGCATTCATAATCCATGGTGACTGGGCAGCGTACGCAACACGGCCACGAACAACGACGGAGCCAGTTTCCTTATAGAGATCACCCAGAATAGCCTGCATGAAAGCAGACTTACCAGAACCGACACGACCAACAACGCAAGCAAGGTCACCCTTCTTGGCAGTGAAGGTAGCGTTAACAACAGCAGGTGGGTGGACACCGCTGCGATCCCAGAGGAAAGTAGCATTTTTCATCTCAACAGATTCCTTTCCAGTCTCAGTGACAGCAGCCTCACGTTGAACAGCGTCGTCTTGGAGCTCAGATGCAAGTAAAAACTTCTGAAGACGATCAGCGGCAACTGAGGCCTCGACGAGGTTAGTGATAGCCTGAGGAAGCATAGCAAGAGGGAATGTGAGCAAGTTGAAGAGAGCAAGAGCAGGGAAGACAATATCGGTGGTCAATGGAATACCGGATGTATAGACGAAGAGAGCGAAAGTGGAGCAAGAAACGAGGAAAGGTGAGCAAGACCACAGGAACATAGTAACTGCAGAGTACATGCCCATCTTCTTGAGGTTCTCGAGTTCGACGTTATTACGGATGTGCGAAAGCTTGTCCATGTAAGGCTTCTCCCAGCCGTAGAGCTTAACACTCTTGATGTTGGTGAGAATCTCGTTGGTAAGACGAGTACGCTGATCCTTGGTCTTCATCTGCTCTTTCTGGAGGGCACGCTGCTTACGGGCAATGAAACCGTTGGTGGGAATCATGACAATCATTACGAAGACACCAGCCCACATCGAGTTACCGAGTAATCCGTAGAGCGAGTACAAGCAGAGAACGATCTGGAAAGGACCGGACCAGAGAACCATACCGTTCTGGGTGATATCCTGAAGACGTTGAGCATCGACAGACATGAGATTGACAATGTCACCAGTAGACTTCTCGCTCTTGGCTTCGCCGGAGAGGACAACAGCCTTGCGGTAGATGGTTGAAACGAGAGCAGACTTGACACGCATACCAGCAACCATTGTGCGCTGGAAGTGCTGCTGCTGGCAAGCAGTCTGGCCAAGAGAGACGAAGAGGAAAGCAAATGCAATAGCAACACCACCAGTCAAGGGCTCGCCAGAACCGATCTCGTACGAGTTGATGAAGAGCAACAGACGACGGAGAAGACGTGGCTGTGTGAATGCAAGAATATCGGTAACGGTCTTGAAAGCAATACCGCTAAGATAGGTCTTTCCAAAAGCAAAGATGAGAGCACGAACCATTGATGGCTTGGAGTAAGTCTTCTGGCGGAACCAGAACTTCTCGAAGCGGGTACGGCAATCGGCAGTCTTGTCCTTCTCGGTGAGGCCGGGAAGGTCCTCCTGGGTAAGGAAGGAGCTGTAGCCCTGTTTCATCATTGGTGTCATCCATCCGAAGGTGAGACGTTGGAAGATGTCAGCACGCTCGAGTGGAGACTCATCAAGCTCCTCGGTCAGAGCCTCGTACGACGAACGAGCCTTGGGCACGAAAGCCTCAACTGGAGGAATATGGAGGTCAGTACGACGAAATCAAATGCATCAAATCAAATGGCAAGAATGGATTCACTTACGAATGAAGGTCGAGATGGTGAGGATGAAAGAGAAACCGAAAGTGACGATGAAGTTGGGGTTGAGGATGTGTGCTTCACGGTTGACGAGGCCAACGAGGCGGACTCCGTCAATGAAGATGGTGAGGAGCCAGAAGAAGAGGAGCACGCCGTTGGCGTAGCGGGAGCGATTGTGCTCGAGATGGTGGAGGTATGCGGCAACAGCGAAAGCAAAAAAGTTGAGGACGGCGGCATATACACGGATGTCGGAGAGAGCATCAGTGTAGAGATCGATCATCTGGCGGGCGTAAGCCAGGGTGGTGACGGCGTTAAGGCCAACGAGAGCGAGCTTAGTCCAGTAGTGCCAGTTCTTCTTGGTTGGGACAGGCTTGACGCGGAAGAGAGCAGCAATCTGTATGGAACCAAAGATGATGATGAAGAGCGAGACGGCGTCGACGAGGACACCGTCAGAGAAGCATGGGGTGGTGTCGAACATGTCGGACACTGGGCCCCAGCCCTCGTTATCGCGACAGAAGCCACGGATGGTGATGGGGGTAATGAAGAAGTCGGAGGCAGAAACGGGCTTGCTCTGGGCTGCGTTGGCACCAGCGGCAAGAACGGTCTGGCCGATGCGGGACTGTGTGAGGTAGGACGCCATGGTTGCTGAAAGCGTGAGGTGCGGACAGCGGGGATGGCAGCACCCGCGGAGAAAAGTGGGCTGGGCTCGAGAACGGGCTGAGCGGAGGGCGCGTCTGCTGGCGACGATGCGTGCAGCTGGAGTCGACGATGTAGAAGACCCAGACGGCGGGTGCTGGGGACGGGGGAGGGAAAGCAGAAAAGAAGAGAGAAAGGGAAAGAGAGGAAGCAGGAGAAAGAAGGCGCGATAGGACGAGGGAGATGGAGGAGAGGTTGGCGCGGTGGATTGCACAGTCAGCAAGCGGACGGGCGCCGGTGGTGTTGAGCGCTTCTGCGCTGCCCTTCTCGCTGCGGCTGCGGCGCAGATTAGGCACCGGGGCAACCGCAACGCTCAGTGTACAGTAGCCCACAGTTATATACAGTTATACGCTCTGCACTTCACTGCACTTCGCTGCACCGCCAGTCGTCCCCCAGAACCGCCTTCTCGCCCTCGCCAGGCGCAGCTATGCCCTCAGTCTGGCCAATTGCCCGCCATTGCGCCTATCGCACCGCTGCGTGTCCGTGGCTCCCAGGCGCCGTCCGAATTGGGAAGTGCGGCGCTTAAGTCCGTGGCCGCTTCGTGTGCGGTGTGCCTATATGTACAACTACTGTAACCGCGCGCAACGGAGCTTCGCTAGCAAACGGACATGCAAGTGACTTTAACCAACCAACCCACCGGATTTGAATTGATCTGCTCAGTTCCGTCTGCACCCGACTCCAGAGGTCAGCCAATTTCTCCGTCAGCAGCCAGTTGGTCCCTTTGTTCGCCGACTGCTCTGCTTAAGACCGCTGCTCCTCTCAAGAGCGCCAGACACCGAGCTCGGTCCTGATCCTGAGCTTCCCCACAGCAATTGAGCAATGTCGGTTCATCGGCAGGCATCTATAATGCCGCGGAGAGCATCCTGCCGAGCGCCGATTTGGCTACGCGCTGTTGTGCAAAGAATATCACCTAAGCAGGTTCGTCAGGAACTCACGATTCTGTCGATTCAGCAATGCAGTGTGCATCGCCACACGCTCGCGTATACTGTGATTCGGAGAATCGGAAGCGGACAAGCCTGTATATACCGCTCCTGCTCTCCATCCCTATGAGATCCCTCTCACCCAGGCAGCTGAGCTGCGACAGCACGCAATCTCAATCGCGGTCGCAGTCGCCTGAAATGCCCCGCAGCTGAATGTTTTATAAACCGGATGCAGGGTTTTCATTCTTGCAGGCTGCTTCCGGGGCGTGTGCGCTCAGTGAATTAATTGACCGCGTGGGCTGCGTGGCGCAGTGCACGGTTACGCCGCCGACGGCCACATCACCACAGCTAAACGCCTACTCAGCACTATTTCTTCCGCCTAAACCGCTGCGTAATGAAATCGTGTCTGGCATTAACTGCGAGTCTATATAATTGATATTTCTAACGATCGTCGTGGTCGTCACGCACGGTAGCAGCTGTAAATGTTGAATCGAGGCGTTCTATGACGGCGAATGCGCCCGGTTCTCCGTGCGATGCAGATATCCGCCCGGAGTCTCACTCGAGCACCCCTTATCGCCTTTATCTTCCATACCCTCCAGTCGGCTTATCGAGCTATCGTCGATTTTGCGCGCAGTGCGCCCCACCATCTTTTCCACAGTTCCCCCGCCGCAGCAGATTTACTCCGCGTCCGACCGTCCGCACCGCAGCAGTCCACCTCCTTTCTCTCCTCACAGGCTCACAGTCCCTTCCCGTTTATTGCTACAGTACTCCTCTGTCTGCTTATTTTCCAATACAGATTGTGCTGCAGTCTATGCCGTATTTTCCGAGTGCTTTTGCGCAACCAATTAACTCGTTCATATTTGGCAATGGCGAGAAATCAGATAGCTTATGTGTTTTTACGGCATCTGGCGGCTGGCGCCCGTTCGACACTTCGCCGGTCGTCCCCCACCTGAATATCCCCTAACTTAATATAAAATTGCGCACGTCCTCAGCTTAACGTGCTGAGCGGATATCCCGACAGGCGACAGCCCGACGGCGTGTCGTCCGCGGAGATATCCCCCGTTTGAGCATTTGATGCTTTCATGTTGACGCTGCGTCCGATTGTTCCCGTGTGTCTACGAGTGCAGTGTAGGTGTAATTGGCATGTGAAGAGGGCTACTGTAGCTACGTACCACAGGTTATAGATTTCGACACGCATACAAGTGCTCTAGAAAGTTTGGATGCTGTGCAATTATATGCTCGGCGACAGAAGTAATCGTGCCTGTGTATATTCAGCATCGATTAACCGACAAGCACGGATCAAATTTCTTCAATCAGTGAGATAACAATCATTTTTGGTTTAAAAATACACTACCGTGGTATACGTCACTCTTTCTTCCAGTACTGCTTGCTTTCAAGTCCGTCGTTGTTTCCGTGTCTCCGTTACTCGCACTTGAAACATTCAACTGTTCATGCACAGTTAATTATTACACAATATTCGATTTCGATTCCAATCCCCTTAATTACTCTGTTTTCACTTCAAACATTTCCTTTGCCAAAGTTTCCACGCTTCCACCATTTTTAATCAATGCATCTTTGATAGCTTCAATCGTACTTTCTTTTAGTCCCCCAGGACTTCTTGAATAAATATCCATTCCTTCTGGTGTAAATAATGTTTTCGAGAAATATGTTACCGCCCATTGATTATCCGTTTCAGGCTCTTCTCCATATCCTAAAAACTCCCATTTACTTGTAACAAAAAATAACCATCCTTTTCCTCTCCAATTATATGATGTACTTGCTAACACTTCAGTCTTATCACTTTCACCAGTACTTGAAGTTGCGGAAGGTGTATCAATTCCTTCAACTGTTTTCGTCGCTGTTCCTTTAAGTGGTTGATATTTAACTAAATCATCTAGTTTCCCACTATCTCCAATCGGTGTATATTCTATTCTAACGTTTCGATTATCTTTCCACATTGGTAATGTCGATTGTACAACATACCATGAACCTGAAATCCATGAAAGTAATGGTGGTTTAAGCGCCCCTGATGATGGTCCGTAGACTGAAATTCCAGATGCTGTTTCCGTCATCACTATTCCTTCTCGTCGTTTATATATGATAGTATAAAAGTATAACTATAAATGATTCTGTATTATCACTTGTGAAATTCGCTTGATAACGAGCAGGGTGTCAAGACAACCATCCCATCATTAGTTCGTCATCGTCTGAATCTCCACTAAACTATTGCGCAAGGGTTAGGCTTAAAATGCCTGTCTCACTCCTTCCTCAGTCTCCTGCCGTCTACCGTACGTATCATTTGCAACATACGTACACTTCAAGACTACGACCCCAAGTTCTCCATTTCTGTATATAAATAAGCAAAAAATCCAATTGCAAATTGTTCAAAAACGCTAAATACAACAAATAATACCAAACCCCACAAAGCCAAATACACGAAACCGCAACACAAGGCTAATTTTATATAACTTATTGGATGCTTCAAAATACTCATCTTAACAATCAACATAAATAGCTTTTAGATAACTTTCATATCTTTAGTAGTCGATTTTCTTCTTTATAAGGACTTGAAACTGGTCTAATTTGCCGAAGAGCTGATGATGAATCAGAGTTACTTAAATCACGATATATTGAAAGGAGTTGAGAGAATACCATAGCCATTCCTGCAACAGATATCCATGAGATTGTAGCAATTGAAAATGTGACTAATAATGCTAAAACGAGTAAAGAACCTATAAAGTTCAGTTAATATAAAATAAAAAGAAAGCATAGAGAAGGGTGAAGTGGCGAACCTAAAAATATGGAAATTGCAGCACAAAGAGCCGCTGCTGCTGTGAAGATTGAAGTTGTGATGACTCCAATTGCAGTTAAGCAGACTATTACAGGAATTATAGCTAAATCCGCTTGGAATATAAAGAATGACTGCAAAGAAATTAATTAGAAGTGACTCTTCGAAATGGTTTAGTAAATATCCGAAAACTTACTGCCATATATGGTCGTGAGATACATAATTTGACAAACCCACGAAACCATTCTAACCCTTGATCAGCAATATCAAGCATTAAAACAGAAACCTGACTTAGATAGCCACCAGAAGTATATCCCATACGATCACTAATCAACTCTTGTAAATAATCAATAACACCATCAATGGGTGAATAGCTTTTTGATTGTAAATCATGTATTTTCAATTCTTCTTGATTTTCCTCCTCGTCATTAGCTTCTCTAAATAATGAATTATAAGCCCTTGACGATTGAAGAGGCCCATCAAAAAAATCACTTGTATTGCGTGTTAATGATGGTGACATTGGACTGGATTCATTTGTAGCTGATGTACTTGCTGGAAATTCGAGATCGACATTCTTGTCACTAATCTCGCTTTCATCTGCAGTACTTGCTGCTTTAATACCCACACTTTCTTGTAATCCAAAACCTTCACTCTCTTTTACACCATCATTCATTTCTATATCTTCAATTTCTTCACTTTCCACCTCTATATTCGGACCATCCTTCACTTCAGTTTCATCGACAGCCTTAACTTGATCTGAGTCTTCACCAACCTCAATCACCTTCTTCACGGGTCCTTCACTTCGAATTTCCTCCGTATCTACCATATTTCCAATCTACTCCAAAATAAGAATAATTATCCAAAAAATGACGATCAAAATGAGATTTACTTTGCAGTACTGTGGATCTTAACTGGTGAGGGGTACCTGGCTTAGCTTACTTTGGTAATTGCCCCTCACACCCCACATGCCTGGATGTCTCACGGTTCGACGCGTTAAAGTGAACTCTGATTAAGGTTTCAGGACGCGTCTACGAGATTCAGTGAACGTATATCCTATGCAGCCACGTAATATTGTAGATCAGATCGTACGGAGCTACGATTGTTTATAAATGCAGAGAAGATCTCATTTTCAACAAGCTATCATCATGAGACAAATATAGAAACAAAATAAGCATGTATATGTAATAAAAACAAGAAGCAAACAAAACAAATAAAAAGAAACGTAAACGCAGAACATAAAGAAGAAAGGAACAACAAATTTTCCATTATTGTTGATATCTTAGCTATATCACATTATTAACTTAAACTAATACCACTTTCATATCCATTTATGAGGTTCCAGTCACCGCAAGTTTTTGTAAGTGACCCATGAAAGTTTGAAGACTAACATCGTCAGTTAAAACGACTGCAGAACCAGTTGCACCACCATATGCACCTCCACTTTGGTGAGTAGTCGATGGGTTAAGTTTAGAGAGTAAGAAACGAGCCTGTGAACCACCTGCATCCGTATCAACAAATCGTGGCAATGGGAAACGATCAACGAGTAATTCACCAGCTTCGGCTCTTGGGGCTGCAAGAAGTTCTCGGAAACTCTCGTATTCAGGCTGGTCCTGGTAACCTGCCTTTCGCCATTGAGCAATTGTCTCACCATGGAAAATAAGAATGTGAAAGAAAGTGTCAAGAAGGAGAATATGATCTGGTTTGATCGACACAGAATCAAGCAAAACGGGATGTGGAGGCTCATTGAAAGTGAATGAGATCAAAGTAGGTTGGATCATGATCAATGAGTTCGTGACATCTTCTCTATCCAGAACATGTCGGTAGAAAGCAGTTTCATCAGGAGAGTTGTTGAAAACTTGCAAGAACTGAGACCGTCTGAGATGGAACATGAACTGAGGATATAAATTGAAATTCTGCGATAAACGGAATGAACTTGGATCATCCTTTCTGTAATCAGCAAACTTTTGACATAAGCGAATAAGCATACGATCTGTCCATCTTAAAACATCAGGACCGTCATCAACTTCAGCCTTAAATACAGCAATACGCGCCATCAAAACTGCAGCGGCTTCCTGGTCAAATGATTGCGCAATTGCAGGATCTCCACCAGCTGTAAGGTTACGTGCGAGTGTAGTAACTCTAAGACGGTAAGTTCCAGACGAGTGCTGATAGAAAGTCAAAAACTGGACAAGACCTCGCTGAGGAGTCTGCTGTTGAACTGTGGGAGTGCCTTGAGTTACAACTTCAAAGTACACACCGTACGAGCTGTTAGGAGTAATACCGCACATTTTCCACGCACATGTATTACCGATACCAATTTCAGTTTCTCCTACAGAAGCTGATTTCTTGCTCATTGAAACAGCATGACCAATAAGACCAGATACCTTTAGTTCCTTGGTAGTCAACACTTCAAGTGTAGCATTGAAACCCATTTGAAGATTTCCTATAGCATCCTTGTTGAACACACGCTGGAAACTTTGTTTGAAGAGTGATGTTGTAAATGCATCAGTGAGAACCATAACACCGCCAGTCATATTCGAAAGCGATTTCATCTCATGCATACCAATCTGATCATAGCAGCCAGCGTAGATATCAACAACATGACCATTGGTGGATGCGCGCTTAGCAAGCGTCTCGTAGAACTTGACAGCTTTCTTGTAATGCTTTGCGTTATCGCGGTCAATATCGTGATGCGAGCGAATAGCTTCACGTAACTCAGGTCCTACAACCATACCGGGACCTTCGGTACCTGGACCACCAGCAAAGAGCATGATACGAGCACCAGTGTTGGGGAATGAAGTCTCGAGTAAGCCAACGGCAACAGTAAGAGCGACACCAGTGCATCGTAAAGCACGCTTGTCGTTGGCAACAGGCCATGGATCAGGTTGGAGCTGTTCCAAGATATTGGTCAATTGGAACTCGCATTGCTGGACTGGCAGAAGGAATCTAAAACGCACATAATTAATATACCAAGCATTAAATATACAAAAATTATACTAACCTTGCTGAAGCACCATATGAAGGAGGGGCAGGACGTCCCGGGTTGAGAGGCTGCTGAGGGCGCAAAACAGGAGCAAGAAGACCTAACATCTCCTGGACCTGCTTCGCAGTGTACTCCTTGCCACCACGGAAAACATACGACTTTGAGCACTCAGCATAACCAAGTTCGTGCACATGAGCCTAAAGAGATATGTAAGTCACAATTGCATACGATAGATAGAAGAGAAACAGAAAACATACAGTAGTTCCGTATGTTACAAGACCAACAAGGGCAGTAGGTGGCAGGAGACTGAGTGAGACAATAATTGAGTCTTTAAGAGCCTGCAAGTTCTCTTCAGTCTGGCAAGTGTCGATGACAAACAAAAAGATAGGAGGTGATTGAACCGGTCGTGCCAAAACATACTCAATTGTTGTGCTCTTGGGAAGCAGCTCGTGTGGAAGTGACTGCGGACTGATATCCTTATAGTGGGCAGGTAACTGATTGCGCGACAAACAAAATGGGCCTGACGTATGTGAGCATTTAATCAACCATCAAATTAACTGTAAGAATAGTGAAAAACTTACAAATCCATAATTTTGCTCGGATATCAAGCTGGCTAGAGAACAATTGATATTCGATCAGCATACACTTCTATACATGGCATCAAAACAAAACAACTAGGCATACCAGTAAGGGTTGAGAACAGCACGGCAAGGAGCACGGCAAGTAACAGGCTCATACTGCAACATTGGCAAATCTGGACGCTCTTTTATAGGAGTGTACAATGCTGCGATAGGCACAACTGTACGTGATGCCTCGAGCCGCGTCGACGGGAAGACGTTCCAGCTGAACCGAACGCCATCGAGATCCTCAATCTCCTCGAAATCCTGTACAATATGTAAGCATCAATCCATAAAACAAAAGACAGCATTGAAAAATAAGACACACCATTGTGAGATCTTAGATATTCTTCTGTTGATATCCCGTGAAAGGAGTCTAAAAATGATACTGGCGGACCTCCTGTGTATCAATTGCCGACCAGTGAGCGATCCGGTGCAACTGTCGCAAGATCACAAAGGGTTTCTCAGGTGATCAATGTCAATTCTACCAGAATCAAGTACCAATACTGGCAACAGAACAAAAAGATAGACAGAACGCGCACACGACAGATAGTACAGCGACGGCGAGTGGCTCTGACACCGAAGTTAGCCAAGCTCAACACGAGCGAGAACGAGCTCCTGGAGTTGCGCCGCACAGCCCTAACCTGGGTCCACCGAACTTCAACAACCTGGCCTCTTCTCTTCCATTCTGAGCCCCAACCCTCGTACCAACAAGCTTACGGAATTTGTAGCACAAAACCCGTAATAAGCCGACGGCCTATGTTGACCTGCATTATGATTAAAAGTTACTTCTAATTTATCTACTCTACATTTCTACTTTCTCCTATACTGTATATATATTGCATTATGATCTCTTTATTAAGCAGCTAAGTAGCAGACTAACAGCAACAGATGAACTTGAGCAAATGCAAGCTAATGAGTAAAGCGGTTCTCGATCTGACAGTGTTCTGAATCTACTCTATGATCTCCACATCAGGCTCTGCAGAATATGCAAGATTTTCTTTCAAAACACGTCTAGAAGCAACATGTTCTTTCCAACCTGCAATGACCTTTCGCTCATAAGCTTCCTTCAAGAAACTTTCCTGATTTGCGATCCAAGGATGATGAAAACACTCTTTAACTGAAAGTCGATTTGTTGGAGATACAACAAGCAGATCTCGTACAAAACTCTGAGCTATATTCAGATACGACAATCGTCAGTCATAGTTGCTTGAAAAGTTTAAATGGTATTTAAATGGATTATCACCTGAATTGCTGATTTTTTGCCAAATTCGGCTACTAAGAAGGACTCGGCCGGACTTTGCCTTCTTTGCAATAACTTTTGGATTCTCTGTCTCGTCCCAGAACGGCGACTCACCTGATTCGTATTTTTAAATTTAGATACAATCAAATGATAAAAAGTGAAAATCCTACCTGATAGCAATATATGAACGATGACTCCAAGACTCCACACATCGCACTTCTCGTCGTATCCCAAACTATCTTTCTTGCGACCAGTAACAGAAAATCCAACTTCTGGTGCAGAAAACTCTGGAGTTCCAACAACAGTAGTCATCTTTCCTTCGTTACCCAAGTTTTTTGAAATTCCAAAGTCAGCTAACACGACACGAGCGCCAGGTTTGGCAGTTTCTAGTAAAATGTTGTCAAGCTGTACATGTCAGTACTCTCATTTTTTTACAACCAAAATCACATATCATAAAAACCTTAAGATCTCTATGAACCACGTTGTTCTTATGCAAATATTCCAACGCTTTAAGCACTTGATAAGTGATGACTAATGCTTCGCCTTCATTTACTGCCACTAGCTGCTGGCCGTTGGATAGATAACTAAACAAATCACCACCGGTGATACTATTAATATTTAGTATTGACCTTGCTCAAAAGCGCCAAATCTAAACGGACAGATCTTCAAATAAGTATCTTCCTAACAGTTAGTAATTTTCCTTTGAAAGAAATGAATTTATATGCCATTACATTCGCTCTTTCGTCATGAATACATCGTATACGGTCACGATGTTCGGCTAAGAACTTTGCATTAGTAACAGGCATTAATATGTTTTCGTTAAAGAGGGAGAACTCTACATGGTCAAGTTTTTGTAAGATAGTTACTTCAGACTTTGCTTTTGCTAAACGGCCAGCAGATTTACCGATTTCAGTAATCTTGCATGCAACTTGAAGACCTGTTAATTTTGAGCTTGCCAACAATACTCTACCAAATGTTCCATATCCAATAATACGGTTATGAATAGTATATTTATTAGACACTAGCATTTTATCTGGCCCCGAAATAGTGTCAACGACTAATGGATTTTGTGCTTGTTGAAATATAAAAGTGCAAGCATGTCGAATCGCTTGAATGAGAGTCAGCACGCCTTCAACACACTACTTCAAGAGATCATTAAGCTACCAAGTTCGTCCCTATCAGAAAGTAAAACGCGATTGTCGATTCCAATTAATTTTCTATTATGAAAAGTACCGTTACGGCTGCGATCCCAGCAATATACTAAAGGTGCTTGTTTCTGATCAAATATCACGACATAAATTGTAAGATGTACACTACTGACAGCAGGATGCGACAAGACCTCATCACTAGTCCAGAGTCAGTATAAAGATAAAACTGATGAGTCGCAGTAGTAGGTTTGACCATGTGCTTCTGCGTCCAATGTTGAGCTCAGTATCAAAGTATATCGGGATAGCTAGAGGCGTGTTAGAGACCGCAAGTCTTCAAATCATCCAATAGCGCGCACTTCGTATCGTATCATTTGATAGTTTCATGAATAATCTACCAGCAAGTCTTGTGTCCGCAATCTGCGAAGAGGAAGACAATGGAGCGGTCTGCATAGGTTGTTAGACGCGATTCCACCCACAAAAAAAGAACGATCTGTCACACAAAGTCATGGATCTCTCGCAAGTCTTGCGTGGGCCGTTGCGACGACATCACAGATACAGTATGAATACCAGTAATATATACAAGCTAAAAGCTATCACTCTAAATGAATATTTGAATTAGTGTCGTTACAACCGGATAAGCGAAAAAGCACTCAGATATCGATCGGGGACGGCGCGCGACGCGTCTGAGATCCGGGCACAGTATTTACATTTTTCTTGCAATATCAAGGCGTTAGTACTATATAGTTAACGCTGACACGTATGATGCGGTCATTGGGTACTGTAACGAGACGGGGCGCGTCCGAATCTTGTCTCGAGCAGCTTGATATCCCAAATTGTCCAGCGGTCCTGCGCATATAAGCTGAGATCACAACTCATACCAGGCTTCTATATACATACGCTTGAGCTTTGCATACTGAAAAGGAACTGTACATTTATAAATTTAACCTTTGCACCTTTGTGCCTTGCCTCGTTAGGAGCGTCAAGACCTCATTCCTTTAATCATGAGACTTATAGGCGTGCCAACAGCGGTGAGTTTTGCTTTACTGGCACTCGCCTCTGTTGCGAATTGTTATGGACGTGCTGGTATGTATTACGATGTTTGAGATTGCCAAACAGAATTTGACTGACTGAGAGGTATAGAATCATCAAAGTCATATGCCATTGGAGAAGCAGTACCACTTATGGTGAACAAGGTCACATCGGAGTCGACACAATTACCATATGCGTATTATGATCTTAAATTTGTATGTCCTCCATCACCAGCAGTCCAGAGAGTTGGTCACAATATTGGAGAGATATTGCGAGGAGATCGTATTGCAGGATCGGATTATCAACTCGAAGTTGGTAAAGATATTGAGTGTATGCACCTCTGCGACGTCTCAATAGACAGTAAAGAAATATCAAAGGCAGCCTCGTTGATTCGGAATTCTTATGTTGTGGAATGGTAAGAGAACTATTATGCTGAAATTTTATTACACGGTATGCTCACATCAACCAGGATCTTAGATAACCTTCCAGGTGCAACTTCATACGTGTCAGTCGATAAGACCAAGAAATTTCATGCATCCGGTTTCAGATTGGGACTCTTCGAAAATGATGTTAGTATTTTTCTTGTTATTTAATACTTCAGGGACTAATTAGCATCGGGATTAGGTCTCATACATCAACAACCATGTGACTATGATTGTACGACATAGACCAGATCCTAAGCAAGTCGAAGAGCTTGCAGATGGGACAACTAGACCAAAACGGCAGATTGTCGGATTTGAGGTCTATCCAAGATCGTAAGTCACAGATTGTTTGCTTTAACAAAGGATGATAATGCTGATTAATTTAAATACAGAATCAAGACAGCTCCAGGCCAATGCCCGAAGAAGCTACTGGGAAGCAAGTCTCTTGAGCTTGATCCCAGTTCAGAGTCAGTGGTAATTCCATACTCTTACTCAGTCTATTGGAAAGAAGATTTAGAAACCGAGTATGAGCACAGATGGGACGCGTATTTTCTCAATAATACCAGTTCAAACAGTATTCATTGGCTTGCCATCATTAATTCACTCGTAATTGCTGGCTTTCTGACTGCGGTGGTGGCTATTATCATGCTCCGAACTCTTTCACGAGACATCCAGTCATACAACAAAGAAAACCACGGAGAAGACGACAAAGATATTCCAGAAGATATTAGTGGGTGGAAGCTTTTACATGGTGACGTGTTTCGTCCGCCAGTTCATAAAGGTGTTTTGGCATCTGTCATTGGTGCGGGTGTACAAACATTTGTCATGATGTTCTCTGTTTTAGGTATGCCAGCTTTTTATCTTAAGTTCTTGACACACTTGATTTTAACGTAATTTAGCAATTGCATTTTTGGGATTCATGCGACCTGGTCATCGTGGTGGTTTCTTAACAATGGCCTTATTTTTCTTCAGTTTTGCTGGGTGAGTGGAAATCTCTTACCGTATAAATTTCAAACTTCTAACTGGGGTATAGTGTTTTCTCCGGTTACTTTAGCTCCCGGATTTACAAATCCTTCAAAGGTCAGAAATGGATCAAGAACGCGCTTAGAGTAAGTAGATCAAGCTTTGACTCAATAATCACTTTACTTGGCTAACAGTATCTAGACATCGGCACTGATTCCTGGAACATTGTTTGGATTCATGTTAGTTGTAAATTTTTTTTCTTGGGGCAAGTCGAGCTCATCAGCAATTCCATTCGGTACAATGATGGCATTGCTGGCTATGTGGCTGTTCCTGCTCATGCCTTTGGTGGTCGTGGGAGGATGGATAGGATTTAAGCGACCAGCAAGGGATGCGCCAGTGAGGACGAATCAAATTGCACGTCAAATTCCACGTATACCATGGTTTCTCAAGACACAATATGCAGTTATTTTTGGTGGATTGATACCGTTCACTGTTGTCGTTATTGAGCTATTATTCATCCTCAAATCAGTTTGGCAGGATAAGACCGGCTTCTACTACATGTACAGTTTTCTTGGATTGACATTCATGCTACTAATTGTAACCGTTGTTGAGATTGCGGTCGTGACGACGTATTTCCAACTGTGTGCCGAAGACTACAACTGGTGGTGGCGGTCATTTTTTGTTGGAACAGGATCAGCATTTTGGGTGTTTATGTACTCGGTTTGGTACTTTTTTGCCCGGTTATCACTTTCGGGATTTGTTTCTGCCCTGTTATTCTTCTCATACTCACTTCTTGCTTGCGCTGTGTATGGTCTATGTACAGGTACAGTCAGCTTTTTGGCAGCACAGTGGTTTGTACATAGGATTTATACGGCGGTTAAGACGGATTAGAAGGAGTTGTACGTCAAGACAGCTTTGAGCATTCATGCAAATAATACAATGGTTATGGTAATTATACACGATATAGTATGTTTAAGCGTCATCTCTGCCATGCCGTCCCGTAGACCCTGATCGGCTGAATTACAGATTTACAGTACAGTGAGTGAACGAGTCCGCAAAGTACCACTGCGCGAAATTATTGTTGTACGATACGCTGGGCGTATAAGCGAGTGATGGTGCAAAAGTTAGCCGAGGCCGAATCCAGGTCAGCGATGACCTCATGGATCTCGAATATGTTCTGTTATATTCCAGAATCATGATTGTGCCCGTTTGCAGAGATCACTGTAGAAGCAATAGTTGATTCATGTTTAAGTACACCACTACAGAAGATCCTTCTACGATATACTATTGCTCAAGAAACGATGATGTCAATATACACATATAGTGTGGCGACCGTGCACGGCTTTATTACTGATTTTAGAGATTTACTATTAAATAAAAGAGAATTATTGTGGGAATCTGACAAATAGAAGAACAATAAACGCGCTCCGGATCCGGGACGCGATGCCAGGATGTGGAGTACTGTGCAGACGTACAGCTTTACAGTATCGTTGGTCTCGGATTTCAATCAAGGCTAGTTAATAAGTGATCTCGCGTGACAAATTAACTGGATTCTTGCTGGATAAATTACTTCGCAAACGCATCTAGATAGAGTTAAGGTATGGTAATTGACGTCACAGCGTACGAAGAACATCAAAGAAGTGACTAACATATTGGCATAACAAGTGAACAGTTGGCATTTAATTCTGTTCAGTTTCTGCCTCGGAACATGGAACGTAAGGTTTATATTTTACTTCTTTCCACTTCCACGGCATAGAAGTGGCTCCGACGGCATACAGAGTATAGGCGATCAGCGACGGCTGTGCGTAGAACGCAGACTTACGAGCAATGGTCCTGCACTAATGCCAAACACACGCTCGTGCTATTCCAGCATCCAGTCCGTGGGTTGCTCGCTGGAGTTGCTCGCTGGAGTTGCTCGCTGGGAAGCCGGATCAACCGCCGTCGGACAAAGTCACGGCCATTGAGTTCAGTAGAGTCATCGCTTCTGCGGGCCAGAGCGCAGCCAAACGCAAATCGCGTGTGTTAGAGTTCTGTCGCGCGAAGTGGCAGCTCCGGCCCAAACGGGCAAACCGACGCCCCGGATTACTCCCAATCGCCAAAGTCCCAAGACCCAACTCGTATCTCGGGCGCACAGATGCTCGCGCGGGCAGACACCGTAAGGCCAGTCACATCTAGTGCAATTCCAACTGTCCAGTTGGACACAGCTCCAAGTCCTCCGTCGCAGTCATACTCCACCAGCGGTCCCATCGTCGGCCATATATAATGGCGACCGGTCCTCGCTGTTCCCCGAGCACCGGACGACCAAAGCGACCAAGAACCTCCGTCGCCTGAACCTCCCCGCTTGAATATATATTTCTCGGGGCTGTTTCCGATTCCACCACCCCTTGGCAGTGCCCCGCTCATGACTGATAATCGAGAACTTTCCTCCTCCACTCCTTCCCAGGAGCAGCAACCATCTGCAGTCGCAATGGCTTCTGAGCAGCCCAACTCAAGTTCGTCTTTCGATACCGCGTCATCTTATTCGACCTCTCGGTCAACTACGCGTTCAATTCGCTCTCTTGCTACTTCTGCCATCACTAGTGCTCGTCCATCGTTCTCTTCCGTGGTCGCAAGTGCTCGTCCATCATTCTCGTCTACTTTGAGCCGGTTAGCAAGAACCAATTCTTCAAAGCCTGCAGTGATTGCTATTGACAATCCAAAACCTCACTATGGTCCTGGCGACTCGCTCTCTGGTGCTTTTGTGGTCTTCACGTCTCACGATACACCGTTCTCCGGAATTGTCATCGTCCTAGAAGGAGTCACTCGCACATGGACTGATCCTGCAACGGGCACTCAACGCGTCAACATCAAGAATACTGTATGTACACATGCCAGTTAATCATTAGCAATTCAATTGAGCAAGAACTAACACAAGTTACAGTTTCTGAAAATGTCTTCCACCGTCGACCCAGACAAACTTCCGTCGTCAAAAGTATTTGCAGCAAATCAACGATATGTCCTTCCATTCTCCTTCGTGCTTCCTGAACACATGCTGGAAACTGAATGCACTCACTTTGCTTGTCATCGGAACCTCCCATCTTCGCTGGGTGATCCTAATCTTGAACACAGTGCGAAGGACTGTTCGCCTGATATGGCTCGAGTCATCTATTCAATTCGCGCGCATGCTTATGTCGAAGAGAATGGCCGTCGCAAAGTGCCCTTTGAGGATACCAAGAGCATTGCAGTTGTTGCTGCATACAAACCTGATTTCGCTACTGTTCCACAACAAAATATGCAGGATCAGGAAGTCTGTGCGATTCCTGGTGATCCATTCACACGTTTCTACCGCACAGTCAAGACTCTAAAAAAGGGAATTTTACGACGTTCGACAAAAGGAAAGATCACGGTTGAAGCAGCTATGATCAAGCCATTTATTTTCAAAAGTTTTCAAATAGATCCAGCAGTATCAGAGCCTGCCACCGCACCACTGCTAATTGCATTGTCTTTCACCCCCCCTGCAGGCGGAGAGTCATTTGGAAGTGACGGTCCTGCACTTCCACGCATTGAATCACTCAACGTTCGTTTACGTGTATTTACATTCTTCTCAACCACAGCCATGACATATTTCCCTGTTCCAGAGTCTCGTGCTTTTGATCCTCGACTTGGAGTTTATTCAGAGAGCTATACCATTGGTAACCACTCATTTGATTTACCATTCTCAAAAGCCAGTAAAGCCTCATCGCAATGGACTCGAGAATCTTCCGATCACTTCTCATTCAATTCCACAGTATCATTAACAACACCTCGCGATAGGGTACTTGTTCCTAACTTTTGGACTTGCTTGATTGGTCGTCAATATATTGCTGAAATAACTGTTCGGTTCTCAGATTACGGGTCTGTTAGTCTCAAAGTTCCAGTTGAAGTCACAACTGACAAAGTCGCTGATGAAGGTTTATACGAAGCTGTAACTGCTGCAGAAATATCACCAACTTCATCAATTCAACCAGCTAAAACAGATGAGGAAAATGATCCAGATGATGTTCTTGATGCATTTTCATCATGGGCTGGAGAAGCTACTGGCAGCGAATCATCTCAAAATGAAAATGTACGTCCAGAGAATCAACGACATGAAAGTGGATATAGCCAAACTAGTGTTTTCAATTCTGTTAGAAGTCGTCAACAAAGATTATTTTATGACCGTGATATGCAAGCCGATGGATTATTTTCCTCTTTTGCAGGTGATACAGATCGTTGTAACTCAATCAACTCAATCAGTGAAGCTCAGATTAAAATCCCAACAGCAGCGACTGTTGCATGATCAAATTATACATATACACCCATGTTACGAAATAAATCAAAGGATCAAAAATTCGGCGTTAATACTTGCATACTGTAATTCTGTATTCGATTGTTTTCTTATTTCAGTTAAAAGGAATCGTAAAACGGGATTCAAAATGGAGGTCATATGTGGATTGGATAGGATAAAATATAAAAAATGGATTTCGGCGTTTTAAATTGTTTTCTTGCACAGTTTATGTATTTGTTTATTCACTTGTTCGATTAGAGTTTGTCTTAGAGTATAGATTGATAATGTGTTAATTGTATATAATCCGTGATGTAAAATAAAACCCATGAATAAAAAAAAATACTTCCCTTTATAACTGAGACATTCTTGAAAATCTATACATATCCTAGTGTAACATTGTGGCTACTGTAATTTCAATAAAAGTTTCAAATGACTATCGTGATTTGCTGTTATGTACAAATGCAACAATGTGCTGCAACGATAAATCTGATATTCTAGGTTCACCAAATCACTGTATCTCTACCTTCAACTGGACGCATAGGACCAATAACTGAAGCACGTGAGCCTTCAAAACGGAATAAAGCTTCATCATCGGAAGAAGATGAAAGTTCAACATCTTCAGTTTGTTCAGTTGTTGAATTTGATTGAATTTCTTTAAGAAGTTTTGATTGAGCTGGAAATGATGGTGATGGTCGATATGGAATGACAACTGTGCGGCCACATTCAGCACCCCAAACCGCACTTGTAAATCCAGGTGCTGCATCTGCTTCTTCAAGTCGTCGTTTTGGTTCAAGGAAATGCTCATCACTAAGAACAAATGTTCCCCAATGAACTCCCATTACACGCCGAGCTCCAACATCAAGCATGATCTGAATGGCTTCTTCTGGATTACAATGTAACGGACGTAAGTGTGTTCGAGGTTCGTATGCACCACACGGGACTAAAGCAAGTTCACAACCCGGACCAAATACTTTTCCGATACCAGTGAAAAGTCCTTCAGAATATCCTGTATCTCCTGCATGAAAAATAACTGGACGAGAGTTATGTAGAATCATGAATGAGCACCATAACGCTCGGTTTGCATCAAAGAGGCCACGTCCAGACCAGTGCTATTAAAAGTTAGTACAACGCATATTCATAAAGAGTTGAAGAAGATATCTTACCATTGCTGGAGTGCACGCAATTTCCCAACCATCCATACCGGGGCGTGAAAGATTTATCCGGTCCCACCATTTCATCTCAGTTACTTTGAAAATACCTCTTCGAGCCAAGAATCTTCTTAAACCAGCACCAACGATCCACATTGCTGAATTTCCAATTTCACGAACGGTAGCTTCTTCAAAATGATCTGGATGGTCATGAGATACTAACACGTAATCGATTTTTGGTAAATCTTTAATTGTGCATGGTGATTGAACAAGACGCTTAGGGCCTATGCACGAGCTGATTAAGAAATTACCGAAAATCGGATCGGTAAGGATGTTCATGCCACAGCATTGTACTAACATACAACTTTGTCCAAACCAAGTCACTGTTAGCCGCTCAGATATCGGTGGAATTGCTGCGATAGGCAGTGCTGCGGACGTTGCACTGGTTTGTGGAAGAAGCGTAGATGAGTCCAGACCGTCGGTTCGAAGTGATTGTGTTTCGCTTGCTTCTGCACTACCATCAGTACTAGAAGACTCAATTTCAACGACACCGTGACTGGAATCTATTTCGCTAGGCTGAATAGGCTGTGTGGATGGATTTGATACCGAAGAAGGTACATCTGATGGGATAGCGGTCCATGAGGTTGTGAGTCCTTCCAGAGGGACATTTGTTGATGATCCGGTGTCTGAAGAATAGTAAATGGCAGAATTAACCGAACTAGCCAAACCAATTGGAGACGGAGCAGAATCTGACTCAAGTGACGGCAGGGTATCTGAAGATCCTCGAATTTGTTCACTCCCTGTGCTCACTGCTGTTGAGGATGACACAGACTCGTGCATTAATTCAAAATCTGGTTTAAATCTTGGCAGTAGTTGCTCAAGTAATTTTCGATCTCTTGGAATTCCACCTCGAGGAGCAATTCGAAACATGCCGATGAAATTCCAAACTATGAAATCAAATACACCTTGTTCTCGGTACTCGGTAAATGGATTTGCAAAACGACCGCCTATGATTAATACAGCGTATTGTTTCTGTGGTGTTGCATCTTCCTCCATTCTATATATCACGTAGTCAGTATCAAATAAGCACATTACAGCCCTTAAAAATGCAATATCGCTTACGCTTCTGCATCTTCCTTATCACGAGCTTTATCTGCTTTCCAACGTCGTTGCCTAACAGAATAAATCCGAATTGATGCCATTGTACCAAACCATATTGAATACAAAGTCACGACAGCAATGCTGACTTTAGCTTTAACTCCGAGCGTCATTGTGCCGTGAATATCTTTGCGTTGGAACTTATCCTTGACCCTCTAGAATTCAATTGTAATGTGGTCGATCAATGTTCACAACCTGCCAGCTGGCTGAAAAATAAATTTCAAATTCTGGCTGCTTCGAATTCAAGAAAACTATTAAAAATATCACAATTGAAACTAATATTATCGCAGTAATGATATCTGCTATCGTTAAAATCAATACTATCAGCACTCCAATGTCTAGACGTTATCGAATCGCTTGCGAAGCGCATCCACTGAACGGCCGAGAACTTGGAAACCTTAAAGACAAGCCGCTGCGTGGCCCAATATTTGTCCCAACGCGGCCACGGCGATTTTCAATTTTGCTGGGGTGAAAGTTTGTAAGCGAAATTGTGGGGTCGGTGTGGTTACCAACTCCACGTGATTTGCGATGAGCTGTGGTGTATACAGGTGTTTGTAATTAGCCTGTTTGGGCTTAGCGCGGAATTAATGTGGCTCTGCGACGATCGCATTGGAGAGGAGTGCTTTTTCCTGCAACGTGGAGTGACGGTTTTCACACGCAACTAACAATTGGTTTCGGGAAGACATTAAACAGAAATTTTACAAATATTTAATTAATTAGCATAGATTAACTTCTTAAATAATATGACACCACCAAAAAAACAACCGTCCACAGGACGGGTCTCAAAGACCGCGGCGAATACAGTAAAGCAATCTCGATTAACCGATACATTTCGAGCAGCTAAGAAGCAGAGCTCATTTTCAGATATTAATAAAGGATTAACTGATAAAAATGTTTACGATAAAGATTTAGCAGAAGAATATACAGCTGATACTGCCGATGTTGTTAATTTGCTTCCTGAGGAGCTGCCGAGGGTAGCTAAAGCTGAAAAACAAGATTCGCAATTGAGTTCTTCAACAGTATCAACTGAATCTTCGATACAGTCAAATGAATTAAAAGAAATTACAGGTCCAGTACCTAAGGTTATGCTTTATTCTACAGTACAGGAACGAGAAGATGAACTAGAGAAGGAGAAGAGACGTCAGGTTAAACAGGCTGCCAAGTTAAATCCAAAGGATCCCGCATTTGAAGCATATTTGGATAAAATGATGTCTGAGAATATCGCACCTCCGAGTAAGTTAATTCACAATTTATTTTACTGAGTGATCCGGAATACTAACTATCGCTAAAAGTTCATCAACACAACGTTCCTGACGTTGAACGGATCTTAAATCACTTCGATCTGACATCCGATTACGGTCCAACCGTTGGATTAACACGATTGGAAAGATGGCAGCGAGCAAAGAATCTACAACTGGAACCTCCAGAAATTGTATATCGGATATTGACAAGTAAAGAAGGTTTTCAGAATGAGGTTTTGAATGAGGGATTTCTGTATGGACAGATATAAGTTTGGCTTATTGTAATTGTGGAAGATAGAGTGGTACCGATTGTATTTGATTATAGTTGGCGTTATTTGATGACTTTTGATCATGTCAAATTAATTTGTAATTGAGTACGTATGTTGAAATAAGAGAGGCAAACTGTAGCGTATCTCAATAACCGGATCATAGAGTGATGCCAAATTCACTCACTGCCATGAAGTCTAATGGTGGCAAACACCGAAATACTTGCACGTGTCAGTCGCACTCCAGGCCTGTGACCTAGTCAGCAACCTTCATCCTCTCTATCAAGGCACGCGATCTTCTTCTTTGTATTCCAAATATCAGGCCGGCTGGTGTATCGTACGCGCACGGAGTCAGAGTGACCGAGTGCATAAGCACGTTGCGCGATTGCCAGGGTTGGGGCGTTTTCACTGAACGGCCTCCTCTGCTCAGCCGCTTCTTGAAGTCTTGCCCAAATACACAAGAGACCATTCCAAGTCTTTAACCATCGACTCCACACGCCGCTGAGTATTCTGCGTGCAATCAAATAATACAATCCAACTTTTGTGGATATCAATTTATAGCGTGACCGATATCCGTGAAATTGGTCTCAGTCTGGTTTTCGGTGCTGTGTACCGCTTGCTAAGAAAGGGGTCTATTGTTGGATCTTGGACCTGAATATATAGCAACATCTGCAATCTTCAGGTCTGAGGAATCTTTCAATCTAAAATACGGCTTTCAAGACTAATTTCAGATTATTTATTATTGTGGCTGAACAATAATTAATCTCTCACAATGTCTCCACACAGCGATAGCTCCGGAGGCAGCAGCGATCGTGTTATGGCGGATATCTCTCGCAAGATCGATCGGGAACGGTCGCTTATCCAGGGTGCAAAATCGATGCAAATGAATACTTCGAATCCGGATGTTCGTAATCGATGTGAATCTACTATTCAAGAGTCTCGTAAGAATATCGAGTACCTTGAGAAAATGTTACATGACTTACAAATCCGTCGTCGGTCTCAAGCACCATCTCAAAGCAGGTATGTTTTTTTGCTATTCAGGCACAACTTGCTTCGTTTAAGTATGTTTTCTAACAGAACTTTGGAAATAGTGGTACTACGATCGCATCAAATGGAACCGCTGACTCGCCATCGAGCCGTGGATCTAGCGACAAAAGTCAGCAAGGTCCAGGAGGACCTACTGCACCCATAGCGTCCACATCTGATGCGTTAATCAGCACGTCAAAGATGCCTGCTGAGACGTATACTGAACTTGGTACGTACTGATTCTACTACTTTATTTTGAAATTGATTGATGGTTAATTGCTCTTTGCACAGATTTAATCAAATATGACTCGCCATATCTTGGTCCTCGTATCCAAATGATGCTACAGCAACTCGAGTTTAAACTCTCTATTGAGAATAAGTATATGGAAGGTATTGATAAACTTTCAAAACTGTACATGCTGGAAGGTGATCGTCGAAACAATAAACAAGCTCAACGTCAACGGACTGAAAGTCAACAGAAAATCAAATTGCTACGTATGGCATTGAAGCGTTATCAAGACATGCATATTGAGTTTGATGATGATACTCAAGGTAAGTTTTATTTTTTGTATGCCATTTTGATTGTGATTTGCTAATATGCTTTATAGATCCAAGTGGAACTGATATTTCACCTGTGATGCGTCAGCCAATGTCAGGTAGACTTCGACTTACAGTGTATTCGATTGAGAGTGTTGATCATGCAGCAACGCAGAGGAATAAAGCGCCTGAGACAATTGTGTATGTGAAAGTGGATGATTCGGTAAAGCAAAAGACACGCGTTTCTCGCACTGACAGATGGAATGAAACTTTCGACCTTGAAGTTCAAAATGCAAATGAAGTCGAAGTTCTTATTTGTGATAAGTCGGGTGATCATGAAGTTCCTATTGGAATTCTTTGGATGCGTCTTTCTGATATTGCAGAAGAAGTTCGTCGTCGTAAGAATGAGCAGGATACTCAAGGATGGGTATCTGCGGATCAAACTTGGGGCGGAGATACTCTTGTCGCACCAAACAGTTATATTCCAGCTGCGTCACAAATTCCAAGTGGGTTTGCGCCACGTGCACCTGCAGCAGGTACTGGATCAGTTGCTCCCGTTGGAATGAATAGCGCTGGTGTTCCTGGAGGGATCGGCGCTGGTGCAGATAGTTCGCCTGGTGTTCAATCATGGTTTGTTCTTGAACCATCAGGTAGAATTCGAATTGGAGCATCGTTTGTTAAACATAACGCACACAAACGTCCATTAGATCAAAGACTTGGACGACAGAATGCAATTCGTCAACGTAAAGAAGATGTTCATGAGATGTGTGGACATAAATTTGTTGCACAGCAATTTTATAACGTTATGCGTTGTGCATTCTGCGGAGAATTTCTTAAATACTCAAGTGGTTATCAATGTGAAGATTGTAATTACACTTGTCATAAGAAATGTTATCCAAAAGTTGTTACAAAGTGTATGTCGAAATCAAGTTCAGATGCAGATCCAGAAGAGAAGAAAATCAATCATAGGATTCCACATAGGTTTGAACCAATCACTAATATTTCAGCTAATTGGTGTTGTCATTGTGGTTACATGCTACCGCTTGGAAAGAAAAATGCCAGGAAATGCGTTGAATGTGGATTAACTTGTCATACGCAATGTGCACATCTTGTTCCAGATTATTGTGGAATGTCAATGGCGACAGCTGATATGGTTCTTTCAGAACTACGTAAACAACGACCAGGTCGTGTTGAATCACCACCAAAACCATTACCACTTCCACCACAATCAAAATCATCGAGTACAACTTCATATTCAAGTCAACGAGTACCTGTATCGACATCACCAGTATCTGCGCAGTCATATCCATCATCAACAACACCTTCATCAGCATCTCGGGTTTCTCCATATGCGGTCGGTACAGGTACATCTCCGGGAGCACATTCTCCTGAATCAGTTTACACAACACCTGTGAGTGCAATGGGTGGATCATGGAATCCTGGTCAGACTACAAATACATTAGATAGAACTACTCCGGATGAAGCATATAATCCATATTCACAACGAATGCCAGTTCGTGAGTCAACAAGCGGAAGGTCAACTCCTGCCGCATCTCAAACAAAAAATCCAATTGATGGCCCTACAAGTTCGATGCAGCAAGAGCAACTACAGCTTCAACAACCTCAACAACCACAAATTCATCAGAATTTTATGGATATGGGAAGACCAGTTGAAGTACAATCTCCACAGTGGCCACAAAAGACCGGAACAACGCCATCATTATTACCGGAAATTCCAACTACTCAACCGTTGTCAATTTCACCTGTAGCAACAGTTGCAGCACAGCAACCAGTTATTACGAAATCATCACAATTGCCAACATCAAATCAAAAACAAGTAAAGAGAAAGATTGGACTTGATGATTTTAACTTCTTGGCGGTTCTTGGAAAGGGTAACTTTGGAAAAGTGATGCTTGCAGAAGCAAAGACAAGTAAACATTTGTATGCTGTTAAAGTATTAAAGAAGGAGTTTATTTTAGAAAATGATGGAGTTGAAAGTACGCGATCTGAGAAACGAGTCTTTTTGATTGCTAATCGTGAACGTCATCCATTTTTGTTGAATTTACATGCATGTTTCCAGACAGAGACCAGAGTGTACTTTGTTATGGAGTATATCAGTGGAGGAGATTTAATGTGGCATATTCAAAAGGAAGCATTTACGGCACGTCGAGCACAGTTTCATGCAGCCGAAGTCTTATTAGGTCTGAAATATTTCCATGATAATGGAGTTATTTATCGAGATTTGAAACTTGATAATATCATGTTAACATTGGATGGACATATTAAGATTGCGGATTATGGACTATGTAAGGAGAATATGTGGGATGGAAGTGTTACGAGAACGTTTTGTGGAACGCCAGAGTTAATGGCACCGGAGATTATTCAAGATCAAGATTACGGACGAGAGGTTGATTGGTGGGCGTTTGGAGTTTTGATTTATCAAATGATTTTAGCACAGTCACCATTCCGAGGAGATGATGAACAAGAAATCTTTGGAGCCATTTTACGAGATGAACCAAGATATCCAGTTAATATGCCCCGAGCATCGGTTTCAATTTTACAACAGCTGTTAACTAGAGATCCCAAGAAGCGGCTTGGATCAGGACCGGGAGATGCTAGGGACGTGATGGCGCATCCATATTTTGCAGATATTAACTGGGATGATATTTATAACCGGAGAGTTACGCCACCATATAAGCCGACGATTGAATCAGCTATGGATACGAGTAACTTTGATCCAGAGTTTACAGATGAAGTACCAATGCTAACACCAGTTACAACGGTATTAACTAAGGCGCATCAAGAGCAATTCCGAGGATTTTCGTACGCTAAACCGGAGCCGTTGTAAGGAAGAAAGAGAATTGAGGCTGAAGGGAGAGAAAGTTTGAGGAAGGAATGGAAGATAGAGTGGGCAGGAAGAGCGATGAGTTGAGATGAGGTGAGATGAGATGCGAAGTGAAGTAAATTTAAAGGGAAGGGAATGAAAGTGAAAGTGAAATGTGTAGATGCGAGAGCAATTATGAATGAATATGTTATGTCTATGAGTGCATGCAGAGATTTACCGTTACCGTTGCTGCAGATGTAGAGTACTATGTATGCACGCGAGTAGTGGGGAGAGCACGGTGCAGTAGTGTGGGTGCAAATCAGAATAGACTAGCAGACTGCAGGAATAGAGTGGGTGGGTGGAGGAGTTGTGCGGTGGCGTGCATGCCTCAAGCCAGGTGCCTGGTCGGTACTGGAAGTTGCATTGGTATAGGTTGTACGATATACTATACCACGCGGACGGAGAGAATATAGAGTTATGGAGAAACGGTGGGGTGCGTATCTACACGTGCAGGGCGCATGGCAGATGAGGGCGAACAGGCGGAACAGCCCGTTGCAGCAGATTAGTGAGGGTTAGCGTGCGAGGGATTGACGACTATGGGTGCATAAACTCAGGTATCGCTCCGATAAGTTGGAGCGTTAGTGCGGTGAGCGGCAGAGCAAAGGCAGTGGCCGTGACCGCGGCAGGCAGCGTGCTCAGTGCTGGGGTGCGCCGAGTACGTATGTCTTGCTGGCTGCAAGAGAGCAAAAGCGGTGTAACCGGTGGTGGGCTAATGGACCAGCATATGAACCACAGAACGCAGCCGGCGCCGCGTGGATCCGGAGATCGGTACTGGAGCAGAGCAGGGTGTGAACTGCGCGGCCGGCGTAGCGCAAGAGCAGAGACGGACCAACGGTTCATTGGCGGGCCAGATTAATTAATCCCAGAGACCCCGATGGGCGCACAGACCGGCGCACGCTGCGCACGTGGAACTTTAAGAGAGCCACCGCGCAGCTCCACAGTGAGAGCACTCACGCGCTCCCGCACGCTTCTCCCGCTCGCTCGCTCTGCGGCTATAAGACCGCGCTGCTGCCCCGTCACTGCTCGCCTCGGACCGCCGTCGCTGTTCGCTGCTCGCTGCTCGCCTGCAGTCCCCATGAGTCCCCATCCTGCGCCAGGCTCTTCCTCCGTCTTAAGCCTTATCTGCAGCGTACGTGTCCGCACCGATCACCTGCGCCTACACGTGCCTCTGCTAACACCCCGCCAGACCCCCAAACCAGACGCCATGGCTGCAGTTGCCGCTGCGTCCACCTCCACCGCCACGGCCACCGAGCTCACCCTCAATCCAGCGCACCTCGTCCGCGCGCCTGATCCAGCAATGCTCTTTGCTCCGCTATCTGAACCTGCACCTGCAACTGCGCCCGCCGCTGCTCTCCCACCCTCCAGCACAGGTTCCGACATCGCACCACCACCATCATCAACCATTCACATCAACCCCGACGCCGACTACGGTGTTAGCCTCGTTAATCCAAATGCCACCCAGATCATCGATCTCCCATTGCCGCCTATTCCACACGAGTTCAGCGACTGGCGTTTCATAACCGCCTCTCAACGCAACCGGCCTCTTCCTCAAAGCATGCACATCGACCACAGGCTACCTGATCCTCGAAAAGGAGACCGCGGCTCATCTACACAGTACGTCGCATTGTCTCTGTGCACGCCGGATCAAGTCGTTGACTTTCTTGAAAAAAAGTTCCGTGAACTCCAGCAATTATCATGCAAGATTGTCGCAAAGGCATGGGTTAAAGTCATCGAGGCCCGCAAGCAATCTATTCATCCATACAACAAAGGCGATGCCTTCAAGCCTGAATGGTGGCCTTCTCAAGTTCGTCATAAGGAACCTGATCATTTAATGAAACCTGAGCGACTACGACTCCTAATGGCAATGCTACGCTGCCGTCGAGTTCCTTTACGTCAACTTCGAATTGCTACACTTGAATGTTCTGCCGCAATTCCACAACGCAAGATGGAAGTTCTCGAAGAGATTTATTACACTACATACATGGCTGAGCGGTACGCAAACCTTGTGCGACAGGGTTCACAAATTATCATTTGGGTAATCCCAAATAAGAAGATGCCTCGTGATTTACGAACTTCTTCCATCTCTTCTGCATCTGCTGTTCCACAAGGATCCGCTTTACAATCACCTGTTACACCAAATTCGGCAACTGCCTCCACAACTGAACCTGTTACGCCAACATCATTGCCACGATCATCACCTCTCAAAAGATCATTCTCATGCAACACTCTTATTACTCCACTCCCTGCATCTACAAATTTAGTGTCTGGTTTAGCTGTTCGTGATGATAGTGCATTGGTGCGACCTTCAAAGCAACGCTGGCCATCTTCTGACGCAATTACTCATTGTGCGCCAGGAGACATCAGTGATCTTGGATTTGTTTCAAATGGCGAAGACAATGAACCTGGAAAAAAACGAGAAAAACGATTTAAGAGAGAAGAAGCTGAAGAATTGCATACTGACTCAGCTGCTGAGAATGCATGGATCGAAGAAGCTACAGAGGCACATAAGCAAACTCAAGCTGCGATACATACACCTTTGGTATCTGAGAATCCGGGATATTTTGCAACAAGTTCGCCATCACAACATTCATTCGCTCCGGTATTTGTTGATGTCGATACTCTTGCAATGCAAGTCGGATCTGGCACAGCTCATGCCGGTGTGCCAATGTATGTTCCTGCAAACGCACCTGCAGTCATGTCTACAACTCGATACATTGGCAACACTGTGACCGTGAGCAGCACACCATCGGTGGCAAGCACATCAAGTGCCATGTCGCCTGCAACAAGCATGCCATACTATACATCTACAATGGCGGTACCAATTCCAACTAGCAGTGTGTTTATGCGGGTTGTTACTAGTTCACCAGGACAATTTAGTGTTGAAGTTCAGCCTACGGTAGCGGGCGAGACGACGATTGCATTAACGTCAATGATTGATACCAGTTTTATGCACATGTACGAACCACATGCTCCATCGACGGCGACAATTGAGGAGTTAACGGGTCCATCATATGGACCTGTGCATAGAATGCACTACGGCGTAATGAACCATCATTAACAGCAGTGCAGGCGGAATGGCGCGGTAGTGAGCATGATCGTGATTGTTGTAGTAGTGGTGTTTGGTTGGTATTGCGTACTGAGCACATGTCATCGAGATTGCCGATGCTGATTATGATTTACATGATATTTAAATGAGGAGATGAATACACAGCGGCGAACGAGAGAGTTGAGATTTTATCATTTGAGACCATCGGAGCAGCCTATCATGGCACGTAGTGAGTCTGCAGCAGCCTAAAGCAAGCACTAGTACGCTGCTAGTGGAGTCACAGCTGTGGCCTGTAGGCTGGTGCCTAGCTGAATTTGCTCAGGCTAGCAAAGCAGAGCAGCTGCGGCGGTGAGACAGCCTGGCGTGATCCATGATCAAGCGCAATCTACATTCTACAGTACTGCATTTAGCGTTCAGTTAGGCTGCGGCGCCCCGCATTTTGGGCTCGGGCCCTCTGGTCCCGGCCCTATCAAAAAGTTAAAACCCCGAGACCCTTGCCCTGGACAGCACGCACGTGCTCCGATGCTTGCGATCCCCGCAACCCCATTTCGAGCCCCTTGAAGGCCTTGACCTGCGAGAGCCCGACTGCGAGCTGTGACTCGAGCGCATCCTGCAGTTATATTTTTCCTGCACCGTTTATTTCGCGTCTCGGCGTTGCGGGGCGCTGCTCGCGTCGCACAGAAGTCAAGTGATGAACCAAATCGCGTCGCGTCGCGTCGAGTTTTGTGTGCACTACGTGTTCAGCTCATCTGCATCCAACTCAAGTCAATCAAGTGAACGTTTGCTTTTTGATCTTTTGTGCCACTGAGTTTTGACCTGGCATCCGAAGAGCATTAGTGCGTACTGCTTTACACAAAACAGCATAACATAGTACTGCACATCGCAACTGTATTGAATGGCTGCCACGGCATCTGACACTGACGAGAACGAGGTAAACAAACTCCAGTCTCGGCCTGTTCTGCAATCGCAACCAGGACTAATATCACCTGGTCCCTCTTCATTTCTACGTGCATCTGTCATCATGTCGCTGGACTCATCTCGATCTTCTGCAGCATCGCCATCGCCATCGCCATCCACATCCATATCCACAGGCCGTGCCAACCCCAGCATTTCAATCGACGGCTTACGGTCCCGAGTTCGCGACGGCCGCGACCCTCGCGATATTCTTTCCGACCATGAACCTGACATCCATGACACTGACATCCTGCCACGTAGCGCTCTCCTGGAACGAATGTTGCTTGGCACCTCAGACTCTCGAACCGCGTCTTCTCTTCCTAGCCGCAGATATAGTAGTGGATCTCAGGTACAAGCTCCACCCATATCCGCAAATCGCGCGCGTTCTAGAAGCTCTCAACTAGTTCAAGGCCAATCTCAACTTCTTGGTGCTCGTCGTGGTAGTACTGCTAGTACTACAACTCAATCAACACTCTACTTGGATTGCGGAGCTGCCGCTAGCACTGTTCGATCTGCCAAAGAACCACAGCAATTCTCAGCTGCAGATGATTTTGAATCAGACGCGCAGAATACAACTGGAATCAAAACTTCATGGTCCAGTGCGCTGCCTGTCGCGTTTGCATTAACTCCTGCTGCAATCGGTATCTTTTCTCAAAATGGTCCTCGCATAGTGACTGATGCTTTTTTGGTATTTCTAATGGCAATCTCTCTTCATTGGGTAGTGTCAACTCCGTACGTATGGTTCAAAGATTTAGAGCGTGTTGCAGCTCAAACTTCCAATGCGATTGCATGTCAATCACTTGCATTCACTGATATCGATACCGACGAGTCAAATACAACATTGAATGCAGGCGATTCCGACACTGCACTTGATGACAGTTCGCAATCTACCGAGCATCCTCGACGTAGTATCCCGTCATCATTGATTTCAGCACAAGCAGCTTTATTAGAAGCTGATAAACAGGCTAAAAAATGGGAATTAGTTTCACTTATGATATGTTTCATTGGACCACTTATAGGTGGTTTAATTTTATTTTATCTTCGACATGCATTATTATTAGTATATATTGATGAAACTATCCCAACAAATGATTCAGCAAAATTAACAGGTGGAAGTATGGTATCTAATTTCAATATTGCATTATTTGTTCTTGCATCAGGAATCCGAGCAGCAACTGAACTTACAAAATTAGTTCAAAGACGAACCAAAAATCTTGCAAATAATATATCAAAAGTTGTATCAAATGCAGAAATCGAACTTGATAAAGTTAAAGATATAATTGATCCATTTGATGGATCTGAAGAACATGGTGCTTTAATAAGAATACTTCATGAGAATACAAGTGTTTTAGAAGAAGAAGTTCAACGAGTCTCTCAGATTGTTGATTCTATGAATGAGAAGTCTGACAATAATTCGCCATTGAGTCTTGAAATTGACGGTTTAGCTCGTACGTCCAGTTGTTTCGTTTCATTTATTATAGCATACTAATCATATCACAGATACGATGAAACGATATGAAAAAATGCAATCATCACTAGCACATAACGTCTCACTCCGTCTGCATGCCTTAGAACTAGCAATCAACAATGATAGTTATCAATCAATTAAACGAACCCCAAATTCACAACAAATCAAATCACAAACATCAGTATTTTATAAACCATTATCAGTTTTACATTCTTGTATATTGTTCATCATTCAAATATGTATAGGAAAGCCTTGGAAAACTGCTAAAAATGCTGCTAAGTTACCTTGGAGAATCGTACGGTCTGTTAATGGTTGAACTTATATAAACTTTAACTTATGAAACACTGCATGGCATTACATAACGATTTTCTTTAACGAATGTAATTCTATTGTATAAATACTGTACATGACAATAATGTATAACTATAAGTAAAATCATGAATTAAATTTAACATTCCATTGCTTAACACAAGCATCAGCACCTGCGCTAACAATTTTATCATCAGTCACCCAGGTAACACAATTAACACCATCTTTATGAGCACCAAGAGTTTTAACATTCTTAGCAGGTTTTTCAATTGAATATACATAAACATTTGTATCCAAACTACCTGTAACAACATATTTACCATCTTTTCTCCATGAAATACATGTTACACGCGCAGTATGAAACGCCCATCTTGTTGTAACTACTGAACCGGTTTCAATATCAATAGCCATAATTTTACCTGTTGCGTCACCAACTGCAGCATACTTCTTACCATCATTTGTTCCTTTTGGTGATAACGAAATAGCACTAACAGCAGCTCTAACTGGTGTAACTTTAACTCCTGTTGATGTTAAATCTTTTGATGAAAGTAATGTAATTGATCCATCTTGTCCTCCAATTACAATAATACCATCTGAGCCGGCCGCAATTGCTGTAATTGTTGATGAACTTTTAAATATATTAACTGGTTCACCAAGTTTTCCTGCACTTGGTTTAAATGAATGAACACTACTCTCAGTTGCAACGATAATCAAATCATCAACGCATGCAAATCCTTTAGGTTGTGAAGACAATGAACTTGATGCAATTACTTCGTTGTCACTGTTTAGTGATTTAACTGTATCATCCCATGCTGTACTATAAATAGATCCATCATTTAATTGAATAATATCACTAACTAAGTTTCCGTGACCATCACCAGAAATGGGTTTAGCTTCACCTGTTTCCATATCCCATGCAACGATGCGACCATCAAAACTACCTGTATAAAGTAATTTACCATTGGATTCAAGTAATAATGAGGTAATCGATCCTTGATGTCCATAAATTGTCTTTTCAGGTGAACTCGATTCGGTTGTCAAATAATATAAATCACCCGAAATTGAAACTGCAATTAATGTAGTTGCAGAAGTAAATACAACTCCTAACAAATGTTCTCCACTACCTGCAGGCGTGACTGTCCAAGTATTAGCTAACTCCAAAGTTGTTTTAGTATCTGCTAATTTCCATAATTTAACAGATCCATCAGTTGAGGCAGTTGCGAAAATAGCTCCACTCGGTCCAGCTGCAAGTCCAAGAATACCACCATTATGAGCACTTTCCACTTTCGATAAAACGTCACCTTCACGTCCATCATATACCACAATCTTACGATCCATACCAACACTCACAACAACTGAACCGTCTGTTGCAAATTTAACTGCAGTTGCAAAATTACTATGTTCACCTCTAACTGCTTTTGCAAATTTGAAAGGTGGTCCAGTCATCCAGACTAATGCAGAATCATCAGCAACTGTAGCCGCTCTAAATGGTCTAACCGATCTAATATCAACTCCATTAATTTGTGATGCATGTCCTGCAATTTCACCAACACTATTTCCCGTATCAAAAGTAAAGCAATGTCCAAATCTTTCTTTACCATCACCGACAGCAATAGTTCGTTTACTTTCACTATCCCAAGCAACATCATTAATTCTACCTGAAATAATTGGAAACGTTCCTTTAACTACTTCTGGATCTGAACTCTCTGATGACGCATCAACTACTTTAACATTTCCTGCCGCGTCACCAGATGCGAAGTAATATCCTGACGGTGAGAATTTAGCTACTGTAGTTGTAGCTACATGACCAGTAAATTGAGTTGATGAAGACGGTGTAGAAACTGATCGTAAATGAACTGATTTATTACTGGCGTAAATAATTCGATCAGTTCTTCCATCATATGATAAATGAATTGGAATTCCTTTAGTGGTTGCAGGCAGCGCAGCCCAAAGTGATTCTAATCATCGTTAGTATTTAATCGTCAATTTATCTTTCTTCTTATCATTTCATACCTCGTGTAATTGACATTTCTAAATATATCTATAATAAGTCTATAATGGATACGATTGATTAACCAACTGATGACGGTTAGACGGGACATGATAAAGAACCCTTGAACAACAACCGGCCACGCCTCCTCCTTGAGCCGCAGATTGTCTCGATGACGCGGAGTGTGAGCGTAACGTACTCAAGTTTAAAAGTGAGGTATTTGTGTCTATATTTACTTGCGACGTGCATGAGAGCATGTCTCGTTTTATTGATGATTTCTACAGACTTATGGCATCAAATCAGTTTACAACAATGAAATATTACTTCTCTGTTATTTTATAAAACCTCCTTTTTTTTGAGAAACTTTACGGCAAAAATGCGCGATCAACGGGACTTCCAGCGCTGTTCACAGTCTTATTTCATTGAAAATCAGCACTGCGTAGCACGATTTCAATCTAGCCCGCCAATACGGCCTGCCCAAATCAACAACCCAGCGCGCCGTATGAATTCCCACATTCGCCCACATTCCCACCTTCTTTTTTGCTTTCCTTCCGACTTTCCTTCCCACACCACCACATCACATCCACCATACTCATCAACGAATCGATCATCAACATTATCAACGACAAAGTGATTTTGTCGTTGGTTACATTTTGCTAACTTGTAATTATTTAGTTTCGGTATTAATGGATTTTCGACAACCTCAGCAGCCTCGCCAACTTCAACAACCTCGACACCTTCGGCAGCCTCAACAAATTCGGCAACATCAGCAAAATCGACAACCTCAGCAACTCCGGCAAACTCGACAACCTCAGCAATCTCGGCAACAATCTCGGCAACCTCGACGACGACCAGCAGCTTCAGCAACCTCAACAACAGCGTCAGTAATACCAGCAACCCCGGCAATCTCGACAACTTCGACAACTTCGACAGCTTCGACAACTTCGACAACTTCGACAACTTCAGCAAACTCAGTAATCCGGCCGTGTTCCGGTTCAGCAATAGTAAGTACATCCTCTTATTGTCTTTTTGGATTTTTCTATCGTTGGTAATGTTGATTGGTTGATTTGAAATGAGAGCGGTCGTATATGCTCCGTAAGTCGATCAATTTTTTAGATATTCTAATTTGCTGGTCAAATAGGTACCTGTGCTGTTGTCGTTCATATATTCTTGCATTATTTCGCCTTCTACTATCATTCATGCTTCATTTCATAGTCCAACCAAATGCTGCCGCTGTAGCTCTACAGTATCAATAATTTCCAATAGTAATCAAACTAGTCTATGTTGTCGAATGGTTAGAAGGTATTCTTTGTTGTGCACTTGTATACACGGTCGCACGAGCTCGATTTCATGTCGAATCAGCCGACGGTATTGTGCGAGGGTGGTATGGCGCGCGACCAACCAGTTAGCTAAATGAAGTATTTTGTAAATGCTATTTTCTTCACATAAGCAAGAACCAGTATTATTTCACCGTGATTCGTTGTCAACTTCGGAACTGCGAATAGATGAATATTGGATTGAGATGCGGGGTTGGTCTAGACAGAGAGCGATAAGCTATTGAAGCCAGCTGACGTTCGTTCATTTGCACCCGGCTCAGTAGAAGTGTCGCTTAGATTGCCGAGCAGCGTAAACTGGAGCCAAGACACCGACCACAGCTTATCGTATCAGCAATCAGAGTGTAGCCAGGGGTTGGGGTATCAGTCGCACAAAGCACAAAATGCGCCTCCCCGAGATCGAACTGATGAACCGGCTTCCACTGCTCCCAGCACCCTCTAAGCCCTCCCCAGCGCCTGCAGACCTCAATTGCCCGGCACCACCATCTCCTCTTCTTCTCGACCATGATGCTGACCATGGTTTCTGCATACTCGCGTGCCGTCGCCCGCGCAACCGCGACTCGCGCAGCTGCAATTGTGGCCGCGGCGGGGCCGGCGGCGGCCGGGCTCGAGCCGCGCGGGTTATCGACGACCTTCCGACTGCTCAACACCAGCTCCACCGTTTGTTCTCCCTCCGCCGCCGCAGCCGCGAAGTCTGCTCCGACGTCTTTCTACGCCTCCGCATCCCAGCCATCGTCGTTCTACCGAGCTTCTCCTTCTCTACTGCGTAAAGCTTCACCGCCAGGTTTCATTTCGGTCGGTGGTCTTTCGTCCTCTTCCTCTACTCAAATCAATTCTGTGCGCCACTTCCGTTCGCCGCTAGAATTCAAAATGTCTCTCGACCAACAATACCTTGACGTCGATGAGAGCGGTCCTAGTAAGTTAAATTTCTGTTGATTTTTTTTTTTGTCGCCCATGTCCATTGCGTTTGTACTTTTACACCAGCTCAATTGTCATGGATGGTCATTGCCGAGTGTGGAACTGACCTAACTTTCTTGTAGAGTTCTCATCCCGCCGTTCGGCAGTCCACTCACTCGATGGTATTGTCTCGTGCACCCAGCCCATGGCTGCTGCCGCTGGTCTCAAGATTATGAGAATGGGTGGTAACGCTGTCGTATGTATTCCCTTCAAGTTTTACAATTGAATAATTGACTAACGCCATTCAAGGACGCTGCTGTCGCTACTGCCGCCTGTCTCTGTGTCATCGAGCCAATGATGGTCTCCCCCGCCGGTGATGTTTTTGCTCTGTTCTACAACGCTAAGGACAAGTCACTCAAGGGTCTCAATGGCTCCGGACGTGCTGCTAAGGCTCTCTCAATTGACTACCTTGCTGAGCAGGGTATCAAGGGACCTAAGCTTCCCCCAGATTCAGTTCATTGTGTTACTGTTCCTGGTGGTCCTGCCGCTTGGGTTGACGCTGTTGAGAAGTGGGGTTCTGGTAAAGTTGCCTTTGAGGATATCATGGCACCTGCTATCAAGCTTGCTGAATTCGGTGTCCCAATTCCTGAGATTTCATCTCAATTATGGTTCCGTGGTCAGAACATCATTCGCGGCCGGTCTGAGAATGGAAAAGATTTACTCATGCCTGATGGAAGCACTCCCAAGCAAGGTACTCTTTGGGTTAACAAGAAACTTGCTGAGACTTACAAGCTTGTTGCCAAGAACGGTAAGGCTGGTTTCTACGAAGGTGCTGTTGCTGAGCGTATCGTCGGTATGGTTCAAAGCCTCGGTGGTGTTCTCTCTCTTGATGATATGAAGGAGCACACCTCAACTTTCGTTGAGCCAATCTCAGTTGACTTTGGTGGTCTTAAGCTTTGGGAATGTCCTCCTAACGGTCAAGGTATCCTTGCTCAACTTGCTCTTGGTACCATCCGTGAGCTTATTGAGGATAAGGTTGTTCCTGCTCCTGAGAAGTGGGTTATCAACTCTGCTGAGTACCTCCACATGGTCATTGAGTCTCTCAAGATGGCTTTCCGTGATGGTGAGGAATACGTTGCTGACCCCGAGAAGGCAAAGGTTCCCCAAGAGGCTCTTCTTTCCAAGGAGTACCTTAACGCACGATCAAAGGACTTTGACGCAACAAAGGCAAACCCTCAATACGCCCCTGGTGTCCCCAAGACTGCCAACGACTCAGACACCGTTTACCTTGCAGTTACTGACAAGGACGGTAACGCATGCTCGTTCATTAACTCTGTCGCTGGTATGTTCGGTACTGGTATCGTTCCACCTGACTCCGGTTTCCCACTTCTTAACCGTGGTGTCAACTTCACTCTCGACAAGACTGCTCTTAACTGCCTTGAGGGTGGAAAGAGACCATACCACACTATCATCCCTGCCATGCTTACTCAACCCGATGGCGAGATTTACGCTGCTTATGGTGTCATGGGTGGATTTATGCAACCACAAGGTCATCTTCAAGTTTTATTGAACCACCTTGTTTTCGGTCTTGATGAGCAAAAGGCACTTGACGTTCCACGTATTTGCATTACCCCCGGTAAATTCGAGAATGGAATCACTCTTACCAAGGTTAACGTTGAGTCAGAAATTGCACCTGAAGTTATTGAGAAGCTTAAAGAATTAGGTCACGATATCAATGTTATGCCACGTTACGATCCTCTTTTCGGTCGTGGTCAATTCATCAAACTTACCAAGACTGAATCAGGTGCAACTATTCACTCTGCTGGAAGTGATCCTCGTGGTGATGGTCAATCTTTCCCTTTCACTGATTAAACGAATTAAAATTTCATTAAGTGTAATTCACTTTCCGCACTGTAATATTATACGGTAGTTCGGATTTATTTTCTCTTCCCAAAATTTATTTCAAATTCATTTTTTATATAATGCATGTGATAGATAGACGTGATTTAATCTTTCATTTTCATTCCAGTTTTTTAGTTTTGCTTTGGTATATTTTGGGTTGTACAATTTCATCCGTTCTACGCAGTTTTGTTATTTTGGTCTGTGTTTATCTATCTATCAGTTATGCCAATTAATGTAAATGTAATAAATTCTCTCTATATAATTCTTGTATGCATGTAAACATCCACAATACAATACAAATGCACTCCAAACCAAAACAACGTATCGTAAATTAAAAGCAAAAAAACAAATATAAATTACAAAACAAAACACCATATGGCATTAACTTATACTATTAATACATGATTTACCAAAGAAAAAAGTTTCAAAAATCCAAAAAAATTTAATGCAAACATAAATTATTCTCTCTCGCGCTCTATGTATATCGTTATATTCACCTCTTCTTTGCTTTTTCTTTATTCGCCTTTGATCTTGATGATCCTGATTTAGCAACACTGTTCATAATCTTTACATGATCCATTGGAGTTAAATTATTAAATTGAACAATTGGACCTGATGAAGACGGTGGTGTTTGATGATGCATTATTGGTGCACTTGGTTGTGGTGAGGTTAATCCATTCGAATTTCCCGTTCCAGAAATAGTAGCTGCACTTCTTCGAAGTGTATGCAGCTGTGATACTTGAGGAGTTACAACGTTCAAACCAAGACCAATTGGCATCACTGCTTGTTGCTGTTGTTGTTGCTGTTGCTGCTGCTGTTGTTGTTGCTGTTGCTGCTGCTGTTGTTGTTGTTGCTGTTGCTGCTGTTGTTGTTGCTGTTGCTGCTGTTGTTGAGCAAGCATTTGTATCCGAATCTGTTGTTGAAGATGTGCGGGAACCTGACCAGACGCAACAGGCATATACATTGGTTGCATGGATTGAACAAGAGCAGGTTGTGATCTTGATCTATGAAGTTTCTTAGTAGATGATGCAGTTGCCGGCCTAGCAATTCTTCGTTGACTGATCTTCGCTTGTGGTGTAAGCTGTGTATCCATTCCAGGAATTCCACTTCCATTATATAGATCAAATGGTGCCATTAATTGAGGTGGTGTACTTGATGTTGTAAATGTTGCAGCTGACATTGTAGGTGGTGATACCAATGCATTGTATGAAGGACTATGACAAAGATTTGAACTAGTCACAGGCGACATTGACTGAGAACGAGCAAGTGCATGAGGTGAACCAGCAGAACTTGAAGCATACATCATATCATCACGACGAACACGACGAACAACATGCTCATCAAAATCATCCATCATACCAGCAGTACGAAGGACGGGATAAGACATTTGATGACGAATGCGAGGTTGGTGAACTTGTTGTTGATATTGTGGATGAATTTCAGGTACTTCAGGAACTGGTTCAGATACAATATCATGAGCAAGTAAATCTTCGTGAGAACGTTTCCGTGATGCAAGAGATGACATGCTTTGTGATGGTCTAGGTTGACGTTGACTTTCATGTACTCGACGAAGCCAATTTGCTTGTTCATCTCTTGTTGGAGGTGAAGTTAAATGCATTTGCATGAATGATTCTGTAGGAGTCGTAATTGCAGTCCCCATGATCGGTGATTCAGATGGCTGCACATGAGCAAATGAAGTTGGAGTTGTAGCGAGAAATGATGATGATGCAGGAGATCCGTATGCTTCGATTGGTGGAGAAGACAGATCAGAAGCATAATGCAAAAGTTGATGACCATGATGACGTGTATCTTGGAACATTGCTTCTTGTGAAACCAATGATGGTGAAGACTCAGCTGAAGAAAATGCAAAGATTGAAAGATCTCGAGGAACACTGCTGTCAATGTTTGCTCTCATATCATCATCATAATGATCAATGTATAAAGGTGCAGACTCAGTCGATGTTGAAGGGGCCATAACAAGCGATGAAGGATAAGTAGTAGCTGTTGACATGAAGTCAACAACTGACTCGAGATGGTTCTCAGCACTGTGTCCAGCATCTGGAGTAGCACCACCATCGGTGAAAAAAGCCTCCATCATTGCGTCTGAGGTAATGTTAGTAAAAATTCGAAATAGTTAGAAAGATGATAAACATACCATGTGGCTGTTGAGGAGGTGATGCAAGTTGAGTAATTGGCATGGTGCTCTGAGGCATTGTTGTGTCAGGTACGAGTGCGAGTCCAACTTTAACATCGTTATCGTGTTTAGCAGCCGAGATAAGCGATGAAGCATTGACCGACTTGACTTTTCTTAATTGTTTGCTACTTCGGTTATGATTGAGTTTAAAGCTTGAATCATCAGATGATTGATTGAAAAGCGGACTAAGCTTTGATGCGAATGAACTGAAAAAGGTGCGGACTCTGTTGCTGTCTTGTTTGTTGTGGTGATCCCAATCTTCAGCCAAGACAGCCGCACCAGTGCCGAAGCCCTCCGTAACGCCGGTGTACTCAGCTGACGAAGGTGGAGAATATAAGTCAGTATTTGAGAAATCGTAGAAATCGGCCGCTGCATCTGAAAGTACGAGCAAATTAGGGTCGAGTGATGTAAACGATGAGGTGGAGTGCGACGAAGAAGCGCTGACCGATAGCGGTGGCATGTTGTTGTTGTTGTTGTTGCCGTTGGGAGCGGCGGTGGAGCCGGTAGACTGAGAAGGCTTCATCGGCGAAGACTGAGGTGTTGGAACAGCAATTGGTTTTGTTGACTCGGTGGATGTGGCCTTCTTTGCTGGCGATGATTTGCGCTTTTGTGACGCTGACGCTCTTCGAGTGGTGGTGGTGCTGGGTTGTGGTGGTTCGACTGTTGTTGACGAGGTCGCCGAAGCGGTTTGTTTATTCCTTGAACCTTGCTTCTTCTTCTGTGGAGACGAGGCAGAATCGACTGAAGATGACGCTGAGCCAGTTGCCTGGGATGACTGAGACGACGAAGAGGCCGAGAGGCGACTGCGAATTGCAGTCAGCCGACTGTGCGAGGGCAAGTTGTTGTTTCGCATAGTGGGGACAGCAAGCATGGTCGAATAAACAAGCGAACGGCGAGTGATCTGAGAGACGAGAGAAAGCAGCGAAACACGGCGGCGACGACGGCGACTTCTCTGAGCAGGAACAGCGATAGCGACAGAGCAGCAGACGGGGGAAGCGGGCGAGAAGCGCGGGCGCGGTCGCGGTGGAGACGGCGGCGGTGATATATAAAGCAGAGCAGAAGCGCGGCGCTGGGCGGGCTGGGTTAGAGGGTTAGAGCCTTAGAGGCCCGCCGCTGGGCCCAGCGGGTTAACTTTGGCTCGCGGCGTTTGGTGTCACGTTCCACGAACACTTGCCTCTTTGGGCGACGCCTGCTTATTCGGGCAGTCGTGCCTGGCTCCTTGCCTTTTTGGGCACCCAGCCACCGCGCCGCACGCTCGCGATGCCCAGCCACCACCTCACGACAGCACCGCTGCTGCGCCGTACAGTCCGCGCTGCCACACGGATCTCCGAATCGCCCCGGCAGTGGCTCGCTAGTGCTCCTCCTGCCTTTTGACAGCTTTCGGCCCACCAGCTAGAAACCCGCCAGCCACCATGCAGCGTCGTCACACAAGCCCCGCCACACCCATTACAGTACCAAGCCTGTGCTCTTCATTACCTAGCTGCCATTGGGAACATATACTTCATTTCATAGCAATATAACGTCTACAATGCGATGGCGCTACCCGTGGTTTCCCCACAAGTCGCAGACAAAAATAAACTATCCTAGACTACACTCTTCCTGTTGTCCTTTCCCTCCCAACCAAGCTTTCTGCAGACCGGTCAGTGTGCGATTCCATCGAGACCAAACTCAAGCTCTCTCTCAAGACTGCCCTCGATGACTGTCTTCTCGCCTGGCTCATCAATATCCATCTCGCTTGGCCGTGGAACATCCGTGCGTTGGTAATCGCCCACATCTGCAGGGATACCCACTTGTTGCTGGGTGGGAGTTGTCGCATCACCATTGTCTTTCGATTTGCTGTCATCCACCATGACCATATCTTCATCCATCTCTGAATCTTGTTGACGACCTTTTCCTCCAAGCATTTGCTTCTGTATCTCTACTGGCTGACGAACGAGCTTTCGAAACTCAATGACCTCTTGTTCAATCATCTTCCGCATTGTGGGGATATCATCAACTGACTCAAACTTGAAATCAAATGTAGTCGGGCAGTCAGGCTCATCTGCGGGATCGTGCCACACAGCAAGGTATGGATGGTTGAGAGCCTCTGGTACTGAAATGCGCTCAGCTGGATCAAATGCCAGCATCTTTTCCAATAAATCTAAAGCGAGTGGATTGGCAGTTGGAAACAGTTTCGGGAATGATACTGGTGGCATGTACGGCAGACTGCGCACATACTCCTGCGCTCGCTGTGATCCAATCCGACTTAAAGTCTCTTCCGTTGGTGTGCCAAGAATTCGCAGAATTTGATTGAGTTGGTCGACGTAGTCGTGACCTTTGAAGAATGGCTTTCCGCCTAAGAGCTCAGCTAAAATACAGCCTACTGACCAGACATCAACTGCGCAGTCATATTGTTAGCAGACTTAAACAAAATACATGTATATGAAATGGAGAGATACGTACTAGCTTTGGTATAACTTTGGAACGAAAGCATGATTTCTGGAGCACGATACCATCTGGTGGCAACGTACTCTGTGAGGAAGCCTGCGTTCTCGGTTGGGTCATTGGAGAAACCTCGAGCAAGTCCGAAATCGCAAATCTTGAGCTCGCAGTCAGCATTGACAAGTAAATTTCCAGGCTTCAGATCACGATGCAAAACGTTGGCGGAATGTATGTACTTGAGGCCGCAAAGGATCTGGTAGATGAATGATTGGTAGTGCGAGTCTGTGAGAGGTTGCTGGGAGCGGATGATCTGGTGCATATCGCATTCCATGAGCTCCTCATAGAGATAGATCTCGTTGAAGTTGTTTGTGTCGACAATGTCCATGTCGTAGAGGCATGTGATCTGAAATGCGATGTCAGTAAATCAAGAGTATGGGTGTACTGTGAAAAAGTAACTGAACATACGTTTTTGTGGCCTCGGAAATGGGTCAGGAGCTTAAGCTCGCGAAGAGCACGCTTGGCCAGGATCTTCTTGGAGAAGATGTTGGTGACTTTCTTGATGGCGACACCAACTGCCTGGTTGCTTTCTGTGTAGCGTGCTGCGCATACTATACCGTAGGCACCTTGACCGAGCTCTTTGGTTACCTGGAATCGGCGGTCGATGGTGAAGTCCTGATTGAGGACACTGCAGGGAATAGAGTTAGCTGTCTGCAATAGAGGCCGCCAAGCAGGCCGTAGACCGTAGTCTCAAGACCACTTACCGGTATGTGTGGCGGTCGATCTTGATCATGATGGCTGCGGGTGCTGATCGCAGAGGTGCAGAGGAAAGAGAGGCGTCGAGGGTGCGGATTCGGATTTGAGTACGGCCCGGACGGGAGCAGACTGCCGCGGAGGCGCACTGGCGCTGCACACCCGGCAGCGGCGGATACTGGCGGAGGAAGACACACGCTGCAAGCAGAGACGCTGGCAGTAACGAGCAGAAAACACGGCGACGGATACGACGGCGATGGGGGAGGGCGGAGTGGAGGAGCACAGAACTGCCGGGCCAGGTCATCGGGCCCGGTGCGGTAGAACTATTTCTGGCCGTGGATCACAGCGCCAGCGACGGCCCCGCGGCGCACAACAGCCAGGGTTGGGGCGCGCCACGACACTCGCCGTAACACCGAGTGCACACTGCACAGTACTCTCTATACATACAGTAGTCTCTGCAAGCCTTTTGGCTGCAGAACCGCGGCGGCGAACAGCGTGCACCGCAGCGACAGCCTGTACGGAGTCGACACGCTTACCCACCCCGTCACTCTGCCACTCCACTACGCCCGTCACCACTTCCTCCTCCCTTCACCCTCCCCTCCCCCCCCCGTACGCGTTCGTACTCCGCCAACCGCCACTGCTCTCCTCCGCCGTTCCCGTGTTTTCGCCGTCTCGCTCCCGCCCGGGCATGCCGGCGCCTCTACTTCGCGCTTTTTAGCTGCCATGGAGACGCTCGAGATCCATTCCAAGGCGTTCGTCATCCAGTGGATCGAAGCCCCCGAGGGCGGCGTCATCCGCTGGCAGATTCGTCCGAACAAGAAGTCCATGTGCGTCCCCCCTCTCTTCCTCCATTCGCCTCTCCTCCGTCTTCATTGAGTCTGGCTGCTTCCTGTTGTTTTGATCTAACGCGTCGCCGCCGCAGCAACTTTGGCATCTTTCGCCGCCGCAGCATTCAGGCCGCCACCCCTAGCTCTTTCACCAGCCCGTCCTACTTTGATACCGTCAACCACGGATCTGTTGACCATGGCGTGTCGCCGAGTTTTGGTTCCTCGGTTCCTTCGAGGCCAAGGTCCCAGTCCGCTGCGTCCATTGCGCCTCCATCCGCCGGTAGCGCCATTTCCTCGGTTGCAGCCTCCTCCGTATCGACACTCGACGAACGCTTCGCCAAAGCTGGTTTAGGAGTAGTCTACTGGCACGGAAAGTGTCACGCAAACACCATCCTCAAGGGTTCCTACTACGTACCCAAGGGCGCTGGTGGTATGTTCGCGTTTGTCTTTGACAACACGTTCTCCAAGACGCTTTCCAAAACGGTCCAATTCGCGCACTCTGTGTCATCAACCACCCACGCCGATTCAGATCACTTGGCCGGCACCACTGCCACCACTACTGCCACAATTCCGGTTCCCCGCCGCCGGAGAAGTACCGCTCAGAGTGTCGTCGGTCGCAGCTCGAAGTCAAACAGTACTGCCGCCACAAGTCAGCAGCAGCCTCCTGTGCCCGAGGTGAAGCTGTCTCAGCCGCACATTTCAGATACCGATCTGGCATCACCGCTTGCTCAGTATCGTTTAACAGATGGCGTTGAGAATAAGAACAAGCATACTTTGCCGGCTACCTCGCCTCAGTTATACACTCAGCAATCCACGAGACCTCCAATCCCCCCGATCCCTCGTCTGTCTGTATCTGAGAGTGGTGATGCCTCTTCTATTGGTGCACCTGTTTCAGCCAGTAGGTCTCCTACTGCTGACTCTGCGCGCTCCATGACCACTCTATCCACAGCTCCTGAACCAGCTCCTTCGCCTCGTACTATTTTGCGTGCATCAGATGCAGTAGTTGGTATTGATCGATTTCATACCGGTGTTCTTTTGAAGAAGCGAAGAAAGAAACTACAAGGTTACGCCAAGCGATACTTTGCACTGGATGGTGAATCCGCAATGCTAACTTATTATCACGATGTATCTTCGTCATTGCTTCGTGGATCAATTCCTCTTGCAATCGCTGCAGTTGCGGTCAAGCCTCAGACTCGCGAGATCTTCATTGATTCTGGTGCCGAGATTTGGAATCTGCGTGCTCCGACTGAAGATGAGTTCACTGGTTGGAAAGATGCTCTTGAGCTCGCTCGATCAAAAGCCATGGCCTCAACTGATAATCAACAATCTCCTCAAGCCGGCTTACCTAGAACACGGACATTCCAAGATCAGATTCGCCGTTCACCTACTGCTGGATCAATTCATTTATCTCCCGTGACAGATGCAGATTGGGTAGCCTTAGAGAATTTTGGTTACAAGATGTCGTCAGCTGTTGAGTTAGCTCAGGAACTTGTTCAAAAGAGCGGTCCACGATCCGAGAATATGAGCGTCGCTTCTCAAAGTAGTCGTGATTTACGACAACAGCCTGATTACGCTGGAATAGATTCTGTAGTCGAATCAGCATCTACATCTGATTTTGAAACGGCTCCTGCATCGTCAGTTCCACAACGACCTCGACTCAATTCACGATCACATTCACAACAAAGCGTTAAAGATTCAGACGGCGAACCTGGCAGCGCCACAACACGCCGAAAGCCTTCTTTTTGGCGCAAACGATCTAGCACAACTGCAAGCGGCTCAACAACTTCAGTGAATACTACAAGTGGTATGTCTACTACAGCAGTTCCTTCTGTGCCACCAACACCTGGATTATGGCCAGTCAACGAAGAAGTTATGAAGCTAGCACAGAAATTACAGAAGCAGTTGATCGATATGCAGAGCGAATACTCGAGTCTAATGGCTCAACCAAGACCCTCGCGGAGATCTTTGACACCTGTGTTGACCGACAGTTTATCTGTGTATTCAGATGATAACATAGAGTTCTTTGACGCGGAAGAGGATCCTGCAATTTTGGTTCTTCCTGCAGATAAGGATGGTGATGTCGAAGATATTGTGGTTGTTGAAGATGAGGAAGATGTTTACGAGAATGGCGGTGCTCGATCAAGCTCATCATTACGACCATCTTCAATGTCAAGTGTTTCAAGTTTGATATCACTTGGAGCCGAAGAGCTCTCTACACCACCGACTGAGACGACTATAGCCGTTTCTTCTGCTACGAGTACTTCAACAACTGCTACAGTTACCGCCGATGGTTCATCTAAGATCAAGACTACCAAAACAATAACTGTTGACTCGACTACCACTTCTACATCTGTTTCTGAGCGAGACCTTTATCCATTGAACTCTCCAGAACTTAAGAAACGGATAGCCCGGCGTGCTAGTGTACCGCCAAATAATATTCAACCTCCTAGTATATATCAATTTGTGCGAAAGAATGTTGGTAAAGACCTTACGACAATTTCAATGCCTGTGACATCTAATGAGCCTTTATCATTTTTGCAAAAAGGAGCTGAATATCTTGAATATTCAAATCTTTTGGATCAAGCAGTTACGGCTGAGGTTTCGAATGGATCGCAAATGATGTACATTGCAGCATTTGCAGTATCTATGCTTTCAAGCAACAGACACTCTATGCGTGCAGTTCGTAAACCATTCAATCCATTACTCAATGAGACATTTGAACTTGTACGTGCAGATCTTGGATTCCGATATGTATCCGAAAAAATTTCACATAGACCACCTATCATGGCTACATATGCCGAATCAATTAATGGATGGACATATTCATTCTGTCCACAACCTGCTCAAAAGTTTTGGGGTAGAAGTATGGAAATTATTAGTGAAGGTCCTGTCAACATTAGTCTTGGAAAAGGTGGTGTGTCTTATAGCTTCAGTTTACCTACTACTTATCTGAGGAATATTCTATCTGGTGAGAAATATGTCGAGCCTTCAGGAGAGATATCAGTTTCTTCATCTTCAGGACATCGAGCGATTGTTGAGTTCAAAGCCAAATCAATGTTTTCAGGACAACGGTCCGAAGAAGTTTTAATTAAGATTCTGTCGCCTGCAGGGAAAACATTATCGAATGTTGGACTTCACGGTAGATGGACATCTGATCTTACTATGACTGCTGGTGATCATAAACGGATATGGAAAGTTGGACCATTAGTCGATGATCCAAAGGCACGATATGGATTCCCACAGTTTAGTGCAACTTTGAATGAAATTACACAAGTAGAACGTGATGCTATGGCACCTACAGACAGTCGATTACGACCTGATCAGCGGAGTTTTGAAGAAGGCAAGATTGATGATGCTGAAATTTTAAAGAAACAAGTTGAAGAAAAACAACGTGAAAAACGTAAATTGGGATTAATTCCAGCTGAAGGTGTTAGCAGTACATGGTTTACAAAGATTGAAGATGGAGTTTGGACACCTACTCGTGGTGAAAATGGGTATTGGGAATGTCGACAGAAAGGAGATTGGGCAAAGAGTTCGGAATTATGGTAGAGATTTTGTTGATTTCGCGACGAATAAAAAATTAATTGGGCTTTAATACGGTAGATTAAGTGATTGAAATTTTTTTTATGTTTTTTTTATGCGTTATTGGTCTGTATTTTTAATTAGACGCTTATGAAATGAGTTTGAAATGATAATATAGCTTTTATTGTTTTACCGCACTCTATAGAACAAACTATCTATGGCTCCCGATATGGACCTAATCTTAAATATCCGCAAGTACAACCTTGAATACCATTCATCAATAAAATCTTCTCACCTTCAACGAGAGTACTAACGTCAACTGCCTCGTCAGCTCTTAGCAAACGAATAAGACCTCGGTCCAATAACTCCGTTTTAACCGCACCGAATAAACCACCAATTTCTTTACTTGATGGAGTAACCCATTCACCACCACGATAAAATGCAATATTAGTCAATGAGCCTTCTGTGACTTGATTCTTCTCATTGTAAACTAATACTTCAATTGGTGCTGATATTGGTGTATCTAACGGAAGAACTCGTTCTCTTGCAGCTGTATATGGCGATCTATCTGATGTCTTGAACATTGTAATTGCTGATTGCGGAGTAGGTTCTGTATCAACGTAAACTGTCCACGTATATGGTCCGCCAGGAACTGTATCTGATTTCAATCCAGAGAGCAAGTCAGGTCCACGTAAAACAGCAGGTGTTCTCTCGACAATCAGTTCCTTCTTTCCATTCAGCATTGGCCGTAACCTCCAAGGTTTTGTGACATCTGCTTCAGCAACTGCGTCGAAAAGCGCATTCATAAGCTGTAAGTCAGACAATCTTTCTTCATTTTCATCATCAATTGCAGGCCAGAAATATCTATGTGATACGTTGATTCGAGAAACGTGCCGTGGGAACAGGAAGAATGGCTTGGGATCGTGAGCTTCGCGACAGGCCGTGAACGCAGCAGATAGGTCCTCATCAGGAGCACAACCTAGCAGCATTGGATCGTATCTGACGGCCGATATGACTGATAAATCACTGTAGACCCGCATTCTGAGTCTCTGTGTGCCAATTGGACGGGTGAACAGCACTTGCAGCGCTCAGTATGTAGTGTATGACTGATCGAGATATCTGACAGGGAGCCATTGCGGGGCTAGGGCGCGGCGGATAGTGCACCCTTTGCCTTTCGACGGCGCCGGTGCCTGTCTGTGTGTCGGTGGTGCCGGGGCAAGCGGGAGCGGGCAGCTGCTGGACTTTGCCCTCTTCTCTCCCCCCATCTGTTCGCCTATCCGTTCCACATCGCACATCACGCAGCATTGTTATTTGGATTTCTCTCCTCTGGTTTCGTCCTCAACTCTTCGTTTATCCCGTCTCTCTTTCGTCACGCTCGTCGCTCTACACACGCGCCGCCTGCAAGCGGTGTCAGTGTAGTCAACTATCCTCGTTCTATAGAATAGACCTCCTCGTTATTCCATCAACTACATCGAATCCGGTTCAACCTCGGTAATTACGTGTTCTCGATACATTAGAAAACATATCTCAATTGTGTTTGCGCTTTTACATTGATATATAAATATTTTGCAATACACGCCTAACACTCAGCAATGGCTCCATCAACAGCTCCAAAGGCCCTCACCACCAACGACGTTTTTCTGTTCGTTCCAAATTTGATTGGATATGCGCGTGTTGTGTTTGCCTTATTATCACTTGCACTTATGCGGAGGTACCCGCTTCGTTGCATGTTATTCTACACAATTTCATGCTTACTTGACGCATTCGATGGTGCGGCCGCGCGTCGCCTTAACCAAGCAACTAAATTTGGTGCAATCCTTGATATGGTTACCGATCGATGCACTACTTCATGTTTAATTTGTTTCTTATGCTGTGCATATCCTCAATGGGCTGTTGTCTTTCAATTATTAATTTCTTTGGATCTTGCTTCTCACTACATGCACATGTATGCAATGCTTACATCGGGTGTTCAGTCTCACAAGAAAGTTGACAAAGATCGTTCATACATTCTCAGCTTATACTACACCAACAACAAAGTTCTTTTCTGTACTTGTGCTGCAAATGAATTATTTTTTGTTGCCTTGTACCTTTACTCTTTCCCACTCGCCACACCTCCATTCCTTGGTTACTTCTATGGTGTTCCTCTTTCCGTTGCCACCATTATGGCTGTCATTACATTCCCTGTTTGGTTCGCAAAGCAAGTTATTAATGTTATTCAAATGATGGCTGCTGCAAATGTTCTTGCTCAAGGTGATGTTGATGAACGTAATGCAAAGCTTGCTGCAAAATCATCATAAACGAATAGAGTTTCGATTTATTCACGATCAACAATTTCAAAATAAATGATCGGTTATACTATTCTAATTGGATCATTCAGTTTCAACTGTTATTTACCTACCGTACCTGCATCACTACACTTTCTAGTAATGACCTTTATTTCCTAGTCTAATCACCTTAATGTGTGCATTCATTACTGTCAGCATCCTGCCCTTCAATTATCCAACCTAATGATTCATGTTTCCAAATAATTGATGGGTTTGGCTTCCTTTTTCTTCAACCACTATTAATGTCAAATATCTAAAGAATCGTTAATCCAGCTCAGATTGCTTTTTCACTATTTTTGTTTTTGTTTAAATCCTCCGCGTTTCAGTTCATGTGTTTGGTTTCTGTATGCGTATAGTACTCATAATAATTCCGTTTTGCTCGTCTTACTCTACTGCTTATTTTCTTAATTACTTGTACGTTTCGTTTTTCACATTGTATTAAATCTGAACACTGTCTTCTCCGTATGGTATGGTTTACTAGATGTACTTCTTTGTTATTCTATTACTGTATGTACGTTCCTTAAAGTTAGTAAATACAGCGTGTCCGTTTTAATAGTAGAATTCTGTATAATTATTTATATTTCGATCGCTCGAGTAACTAAGAAAATAGACAACAAACAACGAAAAGTCAAAAGAACAACAACAACAACAACAACAACAACAACAACAACAACAACAACAACAACAACAA